>CM062290.1:417933528-418143320 GCA_031216915.1 Pictodentalium vernedei
ACGTAACAGGTATTATTCACTGTACTGACACGTTCTCTTTCCAATCATTATCGGATCTACATCACAAAAAAACCAACATATTTGTTGGCTACCTGCCTGCTATTATGAACTAGAGACGGGAGACCACGTTGATTATCGAATCGGTGTCAGCCGATATATTTTCAGAATTATCGGATATCGGCAAAAGCCGATAAGTATGTTACCCTCACAACTCTATTCTCCAGAACCATCAATTAGAATCTTCTGATATTTGGTTTATAACATCTCTAGGGAGATCATATTCAAAAGTTTGTTCAAATTGAGTCCCTCAGTTAATATTTGGGCTCCCTAATATTGGGAGCCCTGAATTTTAACTTAGTGTCGTATGAGGAAATTTCTTTAAAAATCTTATTCTTCAAATCCACCAGTCCTTTCATATTTTGTATACAACATTTCTAGGGAGGTCAGATTCAAATTTGTTCAACTCAAGTCCCTAGGTGCATATTTGGGCTCCCTATGGGAGCCCAAATTTTAGCTTTGGTGCAGTATGAGGGAATTTCTTTAAAAATCTTTTTCTTCAGATCCATCAGTTAGAATCCTTTTATATTTGGTATACAACATCTCAAGGTTGATCAGTTTCAGGTTTGTTCAAATCGGTTACCTGGGTAAATATTTGGGCTCCTTATGGGAGCCCGAATATCAACTTAGTTCAATATGTGGAATGTTTTTAAAAATCTTCTTCTTCGAACTTGCAGTCAGAATGCTTTTATATTTGGTATAGAACATCTCTAGGATGGTCAGAATCCAGTTTGTTCAAATCTGGTACCTGGGTTGATATTTGGGTTCTCCATTGGATCCTGAATTTTAACTTGGTGCAGTATGAAGGAATTTCTTAAATAATCTTCTCCAGAACCAACAATTAGAATCTTCTGATATTTGGTATACAACATCTCTAGAGGGGTTAGATTCAACTTGGTTCAAATCGAATCCCTGAGTTGATATTTGGGCTCCCTATGGGAGCCTGAACTTTACCTTTGTGCAATATGAGGAAATGTCTTTAAAAACCTTCTTCTTCAGATGCATCAGTTAGAATTCTTTAATATTTGGTATATACAGTTAAAACTAGAAGTCCTGTCATGAAATGCGCACAAATAACACGTTGATATGCGCGTTAATGTACACGTTATGGCCCAAGTAAAGCTATCAAATTTTGTACATATGGCCTGTGCACAAGCAATGTTTCAGCCAATGGACCTCCGGGTAACCTGGAGGTCCATTGGCAGAAACATTGCATGTGTTTGCTATGAGTAACCAGGAGAACCTGCCGTGCTTTGGATGCCATTCGATATGGCAATTGCGCACAATTCCAACGCGCAATTAAGCCTAGATAAGCGCACTATTTGTGACAGGACTTCTAGTTTTAACTGTAATATCTCAAGGGGGATCAGATTCAAGTTTGTTCAATTATAGTCCCTGTCTTAATATTTGGGCTCTCTATGGTGGAGGGGACACGAGAGGTTGGAGCATGTTAGGTTCAAGTTTGTTCAAATCCATTCCTTAGTGTTTTTTCCACAAAATTTGCATTTCATGACTTCATTTCTTTGTTGTGTTGATGAACCATGTCTAACTGAATGTGATTCCAAATACTTCTTTGAACCACTTTGACAGGTGAGCGATTAAGGACCCCTCGGCTCTGACATTTCGCACCCTCTTTCCTCGCCTTTTTGATTTTTCCTCCCAACTCGAGTGACTTTGATCTCACTTTGAACAACAAAGACTCCCTAAATGATCCATCAAGATACTCCTCAAAGGCTTGCCTCCTTTTTTTGTATGGCCTGTCGAAAGAGCTCTCTTGGTGTAAAGCACGCCAGTTTCAATTGCAATCCCTTGCCCTGATAAAGCTGCCCCCTCCTTTACTTCCCCTCAAGATCTCCAGTCTCAGTGGACTAATTCTCCATTAACCCTTTACCCAACGCAGACGATATCAAAATTTATTATTTTAAATTTCATTTTTAGCTCAACTTTGGCGTAGCCAAATTTGAGCTTTTGTCATGGCCCGTCTGTCCATCTGGCCGTCTCTCCGTTTGTCCGTACGTCAGCAATTGGATACGGCTCGGGCTAGAGGCCGTATTTATGAACCGATCTTTACGAAACTTTCTTGGGTACCTTTGTTATGACCCTGGGACGAGAACGAGTGTTTTTGGGTGCGGTCCAAAATTCAAGATGGCCGCCAGCTGCCATTTTGTACCGACGATGCAGAAATCTGTTTTTTGTACAGAACTTCCAAATGAAAGCTCTGATTTGAATAATTTTTTGTATGAATGTTTAGTACCATGGGATACATCACATATAATACGGGGTTTTTTCTCGTGCGTAAATTGTGCAAATTAGACAAATTTTGATGTTTTTTGGTGTTACTTTCAGCACTGTAAGTGCAAATGCCAATACGGCTCGGGCTAGAGGCCGTATTTATGAACCGATCTTTACGAAACTTCTTGGGTACCTTTGGTACCACCGTGGGACAAGAACGAGTGTTTTTGGGTCTGGTCCGAAATTCAAGATGGCCGATGACAGCCATTTTGTACAAAATTAGGTGCAATCCGATTTTTGCACAGAACTTCATATGAAAGCGCTGATTTGAATAATTTTTTTTGTGTGAATGTTTAGTACCATGGGATACATCACATATAATACGGGATTTTTTCTCGTGCAGACATTATGCAAATTAGATGAACTTTGATTTTTTCATTGCGACTTACACACAGTAAGTACACATGTCAATACGGCTCGGGCTAGAGTCTGTATTTATGAACTGATCTTCACGAAATGTCTTGGGTTCCTTTGTTATCACCTTGGGACGAGAACGAGTGTTTCTGGGTGCGGTCTAAAATTCAAGATGGCTGCCAGTGGCCATTTTGTACCGAAATTAGGTCTAATCAGTTTTTTGTACACAACTTCTATACGGCTCAGACTAGAGGCCATATTTATGAACCAATCTTTACGAAACTTCTTGGGTACCTTTGTTATCACCGTGGATGAGAGCGAGTGTTTTTGGGTGTGGTCCGAAATTCAAGATGGCCACCAGCAGCCATTTTGTACCAAAATTAGTGCAATCAGTCTTTTGTACAGAACTTCTGTATGAAAGTTTTGATTTGAATAAATTTTTGTATCAATGTTTAGTAACATGGAATACATAACATATTGTAAGGTTTTTTTTTTTCGTGCAGAAATTATGCAAATTAGATGAACTTTGATTTATTCAGTGCTACTTACACAATGTAAGCACACATGTCAATACGGCTCAGGGTAGAGGCTGTATTTATGAACCGATCTTCACAAAACTTCTTGGGTACCTTTGTTATCACCTTGGGACGAGAATGAGTGTTTCTGGGTGCGGTCCAAAATTCAAGATGGCTGCCAGTGGCCATTTTGTACCAAAATTTGGTCCAATCAGTTTTTTGTCACAAGTTCTATACAGCTCGTATTTATGAACTGATCTTCACAAAACTTCTTGGGTACCTTTGTTTTCACCTTGGGACAGGAACGAGTGTGTTTTGGGGTGCCTTTGTTATCACTGTGCTATGAGAACAAATATTTTGGGGTTGAGTCAGACCCACTCTGGGACTCAAAGATTTCTTTTCTAGTTTAGCATCTGACTGTAGCCCACCTTTACAATACTTTACCTATACATTTGTTTCAGGCAACGGTCAGTATTTATGTACAGACCATTACAATACCTTTGTTATCAGGTCATTTTCTAGATGTTTGTCATTGCTGTGTCACATACTATACATGTACATGTCTTTGTCTTGACAAGTTGAGCTACAGTGTCACTGACACTTTCATTTTAAATTTTCAAAAAATGTCAACAAACCATATCATGTGACCCCTCGTTGGAATGAGCTCGTTGAGCTCGTTCCAAGGAGGGGTCACATGATATGGTTGGTTTTGTTGAAATTTTTTGAAAAATATTATTTTTTCAACTACTCAATTTGCATATTATGTGGGGCGGATGTGGCCGATTCATTGGGTAAAGGGTCCTTTGAGGACCTATATCAGTGAAAAACAAATTGGTCATAGCTTTCGGTGCCCCTCTCCATTCCCACCCCTGCACTTTTTTAAACCTGACAATGACCTCCGCCATAAAGTAGGCCAATTTTGGGCACTATGGTTGGCCCCATATTTATTTCTATAGCAGACACACAGACAAACAAACATACATACGAAATCCATCATTTTTGCCCTTCCCCACCCTACCCCACAGAGGCACTTTTTTGAACTGCTCCATTAAATTTTTAAACTTCACGAGACGTTTTCCTGATATGTTGGTTAGCAGTGATGCAGACCGTACTAGACCACCAATGGTGTTCCGGTCCGGTCTGGTCCAAGAAATAGCGGTCCGATATTCGGGCAGGTGGTCCATGTTTTTCTAGATGGACACGTCCAAGGCGGTCCAATTCAGGGACACAGGTCTCTCTCTTTAGAGTGTGTGTGTGTGTGGGGGGGGGGGGGGGGGGGGGGGGGGAGGGAGGGGCTGCACAATGCGCAGGGCCAACCATGTTTAGGTCCTGCGGGCGGAAAATTTGAAAATGTAAGCTGAAAATACACGATTTCTGCCTATTGCAGCATTGCTCGGACATACAATGCGCAGGGCCAAGCATGGTTTGGCCCTGCAGGAGGAAATTTTGAAAAAGCAAGCTGAAAAGACGTGATTTTCACCTATTGCAGCATTGCTCGAACAATATCAGCTGCTATCGGACCTATATATGTGGGAGGAGTGCGGGGGACATAACATGTAATGCCTCCTACCCCCAGAAAAACTTTGTGGGGCACACGCCTCCCCCCCCCCCCCCCCCCCCCCCCCAGTGCCCATGGTGCAATTTAATAGGGTCACCACACCAAACCTACCAGATGAAATACAGGGACCAAGTTACTACCAGCTAAATAGTTTCCATGTGCATATAATCCAGATCGGGGTTTATAGAAATAGATACACAATACACATTGAAATTCTTTGCCGACAAAGGAATTGAATGACAGCTTCTTGTCACCGAATTTGAGCGTTCGCTATTTTGGGAACTTTTTTGTAGAACCGCTCATCGCTGATACCTTCACCCGACACACGTGACAGGAATCACAGGATGCAGGTGGTTGATTGGTGACAGATTGGCTCAATATAGTTAACAGTTACTTCAAACTTACTCGACTTCAGTGTATTCACCCTCTATCAAGATGAAATTATCAGTTTGTGTATCAATTGGGAGAGAGCAAAACTTCCCTTTGCGTCTCCCTGGACCGGTCCCTTGGACCACCCGGACCTGTCCAGCGTGCCTGTGTACCGGTACAGCAGGGGTGGCCCGGTCCTCATCGGACCGTACTGTGGACCAGGCCTGGACTGGTACCGGACCGTTTGTTTGCGGTCCGGTCCGCAACACTATTGGTTACGAGTCATATTTCAATATTAAAACACAACTTGTTTGTAACAGTACAGTAAACAATCAACACTGCCCATTTGACATTTTCATGGGAAAGAATCTTATTTATTTTGCGTGATTACAAAGGGTCGAAAAAAATCGAGTGAAGCGCATACAAAACAATCTCTCAGCGGGATTCTTTCTCTGAAGCTGAGTGCCTGCATCAAGTTTATCTTGCTTTTTTCCCCCAGTTATGTCCCATTGTTCGCGTTTGTAATGACTCAACTGATTGGCTCGTGGAGCGTATTGCATCGTGGGATTTTAGCAATATCCTGAATAATTATGGTCGATCCAGGGTCGGACAAATTATTTTAGGTTCATCCTCAATTAATATAGGATGAACCTGAAATATTTATGTCGAACCTGGTTCAACGTGAAACAATAATTATGGTCCATCCAGGATCGGACAAATTATTTCAGGTTCATCCTCAATTAATATAGGATGAACCTCAAATATTGATGTCGAACCTGGTTCAACATGAAACAATAATTTTGGTCAATCCAGGGTCGGACAAATTATTTTAGGTTCATCCTCAATTAATATAGGATGAACCTGAAATATTTATGTCGAACCTGGTTCAACATGAAACAATAATTATAGTCCATCCAGGGTCGGACAAATTATTGATCGCGTACGAGAGGGTCATAAATATTATTTTAGGATGAACCTGAAATAATATAGGATGAACCTGAAATAATATAGGATGAACCTCAAATAATATAGGATGAACCTCAAATAATATAGTATGTACCTCAATAATTATTTTCGAACCTGTTCGTACGTCATACAAGTAAACCATTTTAAACATGCGATAACTTCTGTGCTTTGTAACGCAGAATGTAACATTTGCGCTATTCATGAGGTCATTAAATTTGATCTCCAACACATACATGTGTATCATTGGAAAAAGAAATGTATTGTTACTGGACTCAAGACATTCATCGATAACATTTCTAATCAGGTTCGTCTGGAAATTAGTGATGACAATGAAAGAAAAAACACTGAAAAAATTGTCGTAATGACCAGTTATAAATTTTGCAAGAAGATAAACCGATATTTTTGTAATTACACCGGTATTCAGTCGATATTGGTTTGAATACCTGTATGTATTGGTTTATCAAAATACCATGCAGCCCTAGTCGTCTCCCAAGCTCAATATAAATTTGTTTCAAAACATGGCAGGAATCAGTAGGTAGGCTCATATATCAATGGCTAATGGCCGACAGCGCATGACTATATTGATTAACCGGGCCATGCCACCCAGTCAGAGATATATGAGATTGTTTAAACTTAGCATGGAGGTGATAAGGGGAGATTATAGAAAGGTAATAGGAAATGAGACACATAGAGAGAAGATAAAAAAAAGGAACTGCCAGATTGGATGCATAAATTTCATCCTAAAATATGAAAGACAGACAATTTTAAGGGAGCAGCCTAAAAGATTTAAGGGGACAATGGTCCAAGTACGAATGCGAGTGGTGGTGAGTCTGGACATAAGTTGTAGGTATTGGAAACATGAAGAATACTCATACTAAATACATGTATGCATGAGAGGCGGGGTCATTTAATAACAGGGCTAATATTTCATCTAAATTTGGGAGAATCCATTTGGATTCTCCCGAAAATGTACGAGAGAATCCATACCTGCTATGAGTGTCCCAGGATCCTATTAGACCACCATGGTTGAACTCCTGTTGTATACTGTTAACACATATTAGTCCTTTCTCCAACACAGCTTTTTAATTTTTAAAAAATAAGCTGAATTTGATAATTTTTTAAAAAATAATAGTTACCAATAAAACCTTACAAATATGGATGTCATTGGAACCAGCTCATTGAGCTGGTTCCAATGACAGCCATATTTGTACTATTTTAATGACAATGTGTCAGGGTATTTCAGGTCATGTTAGTTTTCTATTGGTTAATTTGCTGTTACTATGTTAGGTAAAGTGGTTAAATTGGCTCCATTTTTTTCACACAAATCCTAGTAGAGGTGCAGCGAGAATCTACATTGATTCTTGCTGGCTTTGTTGCGCGAATCTTCGTGTGAATCACTTCTCAGATTCTCGTCGAAATATACAGTACGTAGAGAGTGTATTATCACTAAATCACCCGCCGAGTGGAGATTCCACCCAAGAAATAATTGCAAATGTGTTGCAAAGCATAACCAGCACAAGCAAAGTTTCAGCCAATGGACCTCCGGGTTAAACCCGGAGGTCCATTGGCTGAAACATTGCTTGTGTTTTTGTCAATATCTGCAAAGTTGTAGCGTGAGTGACAACTCCACTCCGTGGGTGATTTAGTTACAATCCACTCTCCACGTACTGTAAGCCCTGAATAATGTGAAGCCATGTACTATCTCAAAATAAGGCAAAACTCAAAAGCTCAGAGCCAAAAAGAAGTATTGATATATCAGATGTAAATGGAAGTACATTAATCATATTGCGAACATTTGTAAGAGAAAGTAGGTATTGGAAACACACTCATACTTAATATGCACGAGAGGTGGGATCATTTAATAATATGAAGCCATGAACTATGGCTGCACGGTATATCGGTAAACCGATATATACCAATATTCAAACCAATATCGATGGAATACCGGTGTAATTACAAAAATATTGGTTTATCATCATTATTTATTTATCCACAGTTTAATTTTCAAGATGTCTTAAGTTTTAATTGTAGCCCCGAATGAATAATATTTATCCCTTTACCCGAGGAATCATCCGCATGTGCCCACGTACAGTTAAAACTAGAAGTCCTGTCATGAAATGCGCACAAATAGCATGTTTATATGCACGTTAATGTACGCGTTATGGCCCAAGTAAAGCTATCAAATTCTGTACATATGGCCCGTGCACAAGCAATGTTTCAGCCAATGGACCTCCGGGTAACCCGGTGGTCCATTGGCAGAAACATTGCATGTGTTTGCTATGAGTAACCAGGAGAACCTGCCGTGCTTTGGATGCCATTTGATATGGCAATTGTGCGCAATTCCAACATGCAATTAAGCCTAGATAAGCGCACTATTCGTGACAGGACTTCTAGTTTTAACTGTAATATACAAATCCAGAAGTTGAAAAACTATTTTCAATAAAACTATATCATGCGACCCCCTTATTGGAACGAGCTCTCTGAGCTCATTCCAATGAGGGGTCACATGATATTGTTTTTGTGGAACTTTTTGGAAAAATCTGATAAACTATTATTTAAAATAATGAATTTTGATATCGCCTACGTTGGGTACAGGTGTTTGGAACTGCATTACCAAGGCATGCTGATTCATTCCGACAGTGATGCCTCAAGTCTCGATTGTAGTACTTATGTTCAGATATCTGAACAGTTTTCGATATACCGGTATGCCATGGTATTTTTTTGAATACAGATAACCGATATTCAGTTTTGAATTTCATGCAGCCCTACTGATGACTCACGTTCACTGCAAGCACAGAAGGGATGAAGTGAATGAACCATTATTAACCTGGTTTAATTTATAATGAACAAATGACATATTCTTCTCTTTTAAGGAGTCCAAATTCAAAGAAACAGGTGCTATCACACCAGAGGAGGTGAGTATTAATTTATGATACATGAGAATGCAGGACAATTCAGTTGAGTCATCGTGAGTTTGTACGTTATTCATCAAGGCAGCAAATTTGGGTCCAGACATGGTCATTGTGCAGCCCAAAGTGGTCAGATGTTCAACACAAATATATGGCAGGCTGACATTGTGACCGGTACCAACAAGTCTATTGTCTGTGTCTCCTATATTCACCTTCCATATGTAAGGGGTGGGGGGGGGGGGGGGAGGGGGGGTTGGGGGGTTAAATCCCTACAAAACTTATAACCACCTCTTGCAGAAATGCACTCCTAGTCTCTATAAGATACAGTGTCACCTCAGGTCTTTCTGGGGCCTGAGTGTGGTACGAAGTTTTACAGAGACTGGGGTAAAAGTCCTTCCTGTCAGTATTGTTGGCCGTTTTGGGGGGGGTTTCCAGTTCGGTTCCATTTTCTGTGCAAACCAAACTGCAAGACCCAGCAAAAACTGGCTGAATGATTTTGTTCATAAACTTATTAAATATGTAGTGACCACTATTGACTGTCATCACTTGGTCTCTCTGGCAAAGGGATGAATACATCATGTTCTTATTGTCACATTTTTCTCCTTGATTGGCTCGCCCACTGGATTTCTGTTTTTTTTTCCTGTCTGAATATGCTTAGGCCAAAGAAAAAATTTTTTTTGGTTTGGGTTACCCGACTGACCTTATTTTGAGCATGCGACTCCAGAAATTTTATCAGCCTTTCAAAAATTGTGATCTTTATCTAGCACCTGGAAACATCGCTAAATCAGTATGGATTTTACCGATTACGTTTCTCCGTTGAAACATAACCTGTGCATTTCGTGATTTTAATTTGTCGTATTGCCGATATTCATCTAAGGATGTCAACAATCTTGGCTTTAACTGGTAGAGTGCTGGAAGCCCATATTTGGGTTTTATTCTGAAGTGCAAATGCCGCAACTTAAAGGCTTCATATTCTGTGTATTTATTTATTGATGTTTAAGGTCACATATTTATGCACAATGGCTAATCATGACCGTGACAGTTTTATGGGTGGAGGAAGCCAGCGTACCCGGAGAGAACCACCGAGCAACAACGAGCAGCTGCCAGCTCCCCAACATCGTAACTCCACACTGCAGCAGAGGCAGGGTTAGATTGGTTGAAGACATGCGTACCATGGACGTGCAGTACCCCTTAGTACACGGCGTCATCGTGCCCCCACGCGGGCAATTGAGATCAAGTGTCTTGCCCAAGGACACAACGCGGTTGCCGCAGGTGGGATTCGAACCGAGGACCTCTCAGCTTGCAGCCTGCACCTCTACCAACTGAGCCACCGCGCTCCCCTCGTATTCTGTGTATGTGCTTCATATTATTTTGGAATTTTGGAATTAAAATTATTTAGTCTGTGAGTATTTGACCTGTTACAATTTATGGGAGAGTGCCACTAGGCACTCTCCCATAAATTGTAACAAGGTAAAGAGGCATGGAAAAATTTGGATGACCAAAAATAATCTAGCACTCAACCAGTTAATAAAAAGGAAAAAAAATAAATTCCCAATCTGTTCTCTGTTTCCAATCTGCTCTCCACGGCCGCCAAATTGGGCCAAAGGAATAGGGTGCCTAGCTTTGATAACATTTATCGTCAGACAATAAATGTTATCAAAGTTAGGCACCCTATTCCATGGGCCCGATTTGGCAGCCATGATGTCGCCCAAAATAAAATGAGACTGATGATCGCGTGGCTGTTCAATCTTAATAACAGCACACCTGTCATTCTTACATGTATAAGTTATTCTATTCAAGGTCATCCAGTGCTATCTGTATCCAAAAGGTACAGTTTGATGTGAGTTCTCGTAAAATGAAACATTTGCGTAATTCATGGGAAGGTTGTATGCCAGTATCATTATATCCCCACAAAACGAAGTTTAGCTGGGGTATATAGGACTCAACATGTCCGTCGGTCTGTCATCACCCGTATGAGGATAATCCAGCTAAATTATTTATCTGAAAGCAAAAAAGAAAAAATGCCTACCTACCGACCCTATATTTTTCTGGCATGTTACCCAAACCACAACATTAATTTTGTTTTGCCTTAGCAACTGATCCCCTAGAACCCCTTACAATGATCAAAGGAAAGTTACAGTATGGCCCCCATGGACTGGTCACTTTCCAATATTTCCACAGATGCAATAATACAGTAAAACCTGTCTTGAGAGACCACTGTCTTGAGAGACCACCTGTCTTGAGAGACCACATCTGCCAGGCACCAATTGGTTTTACTCTATAATGGACCTGCTATGGGAGACCACCTGTCTTGAGAGACCACCTGTCTTGAGAGACCACTGTGACCTGGTACCAACTTGTATTTTTATGCCATAATAGACCTGTCTTGAGAGACTGCCCCTTTGAAGACTGAAACCATGACAAAAGCTTTTTACCTGTTCTGGAATTGGAAAATCCATTGTGGTTATACTAACATAATTAAAAGTATTAAAAGCTCTCTTAATTGGGTTTCAGTTGCTAACTCATTATTAAAGATTGAGATGTTCTTATAAGACCCCTGTGAAGAGATTAGGATTATTGCTGAATAAACAATTTCATACATACCTGAAATGTGACAGATAGGAATAAAAATAAATTTGTGTTGAAAATCTTTTTGTTACAAATTGAAATGGACTGTTTTATAAAAATTATAAAAATAAATTAGTGTTGAAAATCTTCAATGAAGATTTTCAACACTAATTTATTTTTATAATTTTTATAACAGTCCATTTCGATTTGTTACAAAAACTTCATAAAAAAGAACAAGTACAAAGTAATTACAAAAATCCTTTCTTCTCCATTTCTGAATTTTGTGTTTGGTTATTCACTGACTTGAGAAAACCTGAAACCTGTTATGAGAGACCACCTGTCTTGAGAGACCACTTTTGTGTGGCCCAAAGGGCGGTCTCTCAAGACAGGTTCTACTGTATTAGATTCCAAACACTAATTCTGAGAATAATCATTAAAAATTTAATTAATGAAGCACTAGGTACAGTACATGGAGAGTGGATTGTAACTAAATCACCCATGGGGTGGAGTTATCACCCAAGCTATAACTTTCAAGTTGTGTACATATCAACAAAAAACACAAGCAATGTTTCAGTCAGTGGACCTCCTGGTTTAACCCGGAGGTCCATTGGCTGAAACTTTGCTTGTGCTGGTTATGCTTTGCAACAAATTTGCAATTATTGCTTGGGTGAAATCTCCACTCTGCAGGTGATTTAGTGATAATACACTCTCCAGGTACTGTACAGTTAAAACTAGAAGTCTTGTCATGAAATGCGCACATATAGCACGTCGATCTGTTCGTTAATCTATGCGTTATGGCCATAGTAAGGCTATCAAATTCTGTACATATGGCCTGTATACAAGCAATGTTTCAGTCAATGGACCTCTGGGTAACCCTGTGTCGATTGGCAGAAACATTGCCTGTGTTTGCTCTGAGTAACCAGGAGAACCTGCCATTCTTTGGATGCCATTCTATATGGCAATTCCTGCATGCATTTAAGCCTAGATAAGCGCACAGTTCATGACAGGACTTCTAGTTTTAACTGTATAACCCAGTGCTTCATTAATTAAAATTTTGCTGATTTTTATTACCTAGTAAATGCATGTGTGGACATCGATGCCCTCGCATGGATTATGAGCAGTCCATGAAACTGTACTATAGGTTGAACCCAATGGAGATACATTACAGACAGGACTTGGAGTGAGTGGTGTCTTACAAATTATCAGGGCTTTTTTTTCCAACTTAAGAAGCCTTAAGTATTATTTGTTTTCTGTTCTGAACACATAGAAAAAACAAACTCAAACCGAGTAGAGATGAGCTGTTAACCCTTTACCCAACAAATTGCTCCTATCCCACCGCGTAACATGCAAATTCAGCAGCTGAAAAAATATTTTTCGAACAATTTCAACAAAACCATATCATATGACCCCTCTTTGGAAGGAGCTCGTTCCAAAGAGGGGTCACATGATATGGTTTTGTTGAAAATTTTTTTAAAAATTTAAAAAATGATATTTAAAATAATAAATTTTGAAATCGTCTGCGTTGGTTAAAGGTTTAACCAAAAATTCAGTTCTGTTTTGGTTTTTATTATCAAAAACACCCAAACCAAAACAATTACAGAAAACCCATCATCACGGTTTTCAACTTCAATATTGAAAAACTCTAATCAGGTCTTCACTTTTCAGAATAAAGAGAAAAATAACCTAAAGTTAACTTGTTTTCAAACTTCAGTCACGATACCCATTTTTAGCTTAACTTGACAAAGTCAAGATAAGCTATTGCCATCACGTGTGCGGAAGTCTATGAGTCTGTTAGTCTGTGAGTCTGTTCACATTTTCCTTTAGCAAAGGCTACACCCCGCAGTTCTTGTCTGATTGTCACGAAATTTCATATGCAGGTTTGGGGTCATGTCTAGATGAGAACGTCCCCTTTTGGTCGCGATCGGTCAGCCGGTATGGCTGCCCGAGCCCAAAAACCATTAGCACAGGTCTTATTTATGAAGGGATTTCATTGTAACTTGGTAGGATGCCTCTGTATAATGCCTAGATGAGAACGTCCCCTTTTGGGCATGATCTGTGAACCGTGATGGCTGCCCAAGCCCGAAACCCAAAAACTTTTATCACAGTCTGCAGGTCATGTTTAATACGGAGGGATTTCATTGTGATTTGGTAGGATGCCTCTGTATAATGCCTAGATGAGAACGTCCCCTTTTGGTCATGATCTGTCAACCGTCATGACTCCAAATAATGTCTAGATGAGAACGTCCCATTTTGATCGCAATCATTCAGCCTTGATGGGTGCCCGAGCCCCAAAAACCTTTAGCATAGGCAAAAGGTCATATTTATGGAAGGATTTCATTGTAACCTGTTAGGTTGACTCCATATAATGCCTAGATGATGACATCTCCTTTTGGTCATGATTGGTCAACTGTGATGGCTACAGGTGCCCGAAGCCCGAAAACCTTGAGCACAGTCTACAGGTCATATTTATGAAGGGATTTCATTGTAACTTTGTAGGATCACTCCAGATGATGCCCAGATGAGATTGTCCCCTTTGGTTGCGATCATTCATCTATGATGGCTGCCCGAGGCTGAATCCCGAAAACCTTTAGCACAGTCTACAGGTCATATTTATGAAGGGATTTCATTGTAACTTGGTAGGTTGACTTCATATAATGTCTAGATGAGAACGTCCCCTTTTGGATGCGATTGGGCAACTGTGATGGCTACAGGGGCCCAAAGCCCGAAAACCTTTAGAACAGTCTACAGGTCATAACTATGAAGGGATTTAATTGTAGCTTGGTAGGATGACTCCAAATAATGTCTAGATGAGAACATCCCCTTTTGGTCGCGATCATTCAGCCTTTATGGCTGCCTGAGCCCAAAGACCTTTAGCATAGTCTATGGGAGCGCGGTGGCTCAGTAGGATAGAGGTGCACGCTGCAAGCCGAGAGGTCCTCGGTTAGAATCCCACCTGCGGCAACCGCATTGTGTCCTTGGGCAAGACACTTCATCTCCATTGCCCGCGTGGAGACACTATGACGCCGTGTACTTAGGCATACTGCACATGTCGATGGTACGCATGTCTTCAACCAATCTAACCCTGCCTATGCTGCAGTGCGGAGTTACAATGTTGGGGAGTTCGCTGCTGCTCGTCGTTGCTCGGTGGTTCTCTCTGGGTACTCCGGCTTCCTCCACCCTTAAAACTGTCACGGTCATGATTAGCCATTGTGCATAAATATGTGACCTTGAACATCAATAAATAAATAAATAAATAAATAGCATAGTCTATAGATCGTATTTATGGAAGGATTTCATTGTAACTTGTTAGGTTGACTCCATATAATGCCTAGATGATGACATCCCCTTTTGGTCATGATTGGTCAACTGTGATGGCTACAGGTGCCCAGAGCCCGAAAATCTTGAGCACATGCTACAGGTCATGTTTATGAAGGGATTTCATTGTAACTTCGTAGGATCACTCCAGATGATGCCCAGATGAGAATGTCCCCTTTTGATTGCGATCATTCAATCATTATGGCTGCCCGAGCCCAAATCCCGAATACCTTTTGCACAGCCGACAGGTCATATTTATGAAGGGTAACTTGGTAGGTTTGACTTCATATAATGTCTAGATGAGAATGTCCCCTTTTGGACACGATTGGGCAACTGTGACAGCTACAGGGGCCCAAAGCCTGAAAACCTTTAGAACAGTCTACAGGTCATAATTATGAAGGGATTTCATTGTAGCTTGGTAGGATGACTCCAAATAATGTCTAGATGAGAATGTCCCCTTTTGGTCGCGATTGTTCAGCCTTGATGGCTGCCCGAGCCCAAAAACTTTTAGCATAGTCTATAGGTCGTATTTATGGAAGGATTTTTCATTGTAATTTGTTAGGTTGACTCCATATAATGCCTAGATGATGACATCACCTTTTGGTCATGCTTGGTCAACTGTGATGGCTACAGGTGCCTGAAGCCCGAAAATCTTGAGCACAGTCTACAGGTCATATTAATGAAGGGATTTCATTGTAACTTCGTAGGATAACTCTAGATGATGCCCAGATGAGAATGCCCCCTTTTGGTTGCAATCATTCAACCATGATGGCTGCCCAAGCCCAAAGCCCGAAAACCTTTAGCACAGTCTTCAGTTCATATTTATGAAGGGATTTTATTGTAACTTGGTAGGTTGACTTCATATAATGTCTAGATGAGAACGTCCCCTTTGGATGCAATTGGGAAACTGACGGCTACAGGGGCCCGAAACCCAAAAACCTTTAGCACAGTCTACAGTCCATATTTATGAAGGGATTTCAATGTAACTTGATAGGATGACTCATTTTGGAATAATTTCACTGTAACTTGGTAACGTTCGTTGATATACGTTAACTGTGAGGGCCACATACATTAACTGTGAGGTCATATTAACCCACCCCTTAGCTCTTCAGTACAGTATACACCTCATGTTATTTTCATCAAAAACATAGCATACAGGGAACAGAAATGACCATATTCCCAGTTATCACAATTCTTGTCTTATTTCATAATCCTTTCATGAACATTGAACATTATCCTTTTCATCAAATACAACACACAAGTTAAGCTACAGTGTCATTGACACTTTCATTCAGAACAGCTGCACTAATTAATATTGTGTTCAAGCATGGCATTTACCTTGAAAATAGGTGACAAAATTACTTCTTACGTACATCGTGTTTTAAATGTTCATCTGTTTTTCAAATGTGATTTCCTTTGCAGAACTGGAACTTGTCACTTGATCAACATTTATAATGACAAATATATTTATTTCTACTCTTAATTTTGAAAGCTTGAACTCCGAAGCCAGCATCAAAATCACAGTTGAAGTTGGATGGAAATTTAGGGTAACAATGACCCATATGAGCGACTTTTATGATAAAATTTCGATGATTGGCATAATTTTTTAGGGTGTGTCAGGTTACCCTAAACACAGGTGTTGGGGGGGTGGGGCTAATTTTGCAACAGACTCGAGGCAAAAATCATTTTTCTCAAACTTGAAACTCTTGAGATAATTTATGCAAATACATTATGCTCAGGAAATCAGAGTACCAGTATATTACACAGGTGCGTGACACTCATTGGCACCAAATACATCTTCTTATATGCAAATGCAATGTATTGTTATGTTTGTACAATGAAAACCGTAACCAAAAACTTGACTCTTTTGAATAAAACTAAAACCAGAACCGACATGAAATTTGAAAACCGCCCATCCCTAAAACCAAGGTTTTTTCCTGAAACCAAACTGAAACCGAATCTGAAAAAGCAAAACCTTGCAGCTCTTCCTGTGAGGAATTTTTTTTAACCCTTTACCTAACATGAAAAGCAGATGACACTTGCAAAAAGAATTCTTGAATAACTAATTTTTATTCGACCGTTTTGAAAAAACGGGTCGTATTATGGTATACCGCTGTCCGTCTGTCCGTTCGGTCACATGTCGTACGATAACTCAAGAACGCTTTGAGAGATTTTCGTGATTTTTGGGTAGATGGTGTATATCGATGGAGGGAAGCTCCCTTTCGTTTAGCGTCGCTGTTCGATTTGTCATTCCAGAGTTATGGGACTTTATTACTTAGAAAATTGTTGATTTTTTACACGTTGTACAATAACTCGAGAACGCTTCAAGAGATTTTCACGATTTTTTCGTAGGTGGTTTATGTTGATGGAGGGAAGCTCCCTTTCGTTTAGTGTCGCCGTTCGATTAGTCATTCCAGAGTTATGGGACTTTATTACTTAGAAAATTGTTGATTTTTTACACGTAGGATAACTCGAGAACGCTTCGAGAGAATTTCACGATTTTTTGGTAGGTGGTTTATGTTGATGGAAGGAAGCTCCCTTTCGGTTGGTGTCGCCATTCGCTTGGTCATTCCAGAGTTATGGGACTTTATTTTTCACATGTCGAACAATAACTTGAAAATGCTTAGAGCAATTTTCATGATTTTTTGGTTGCAAGTATATGTTGATAGACGGAATCTCCCTTTCGATTTGTGTCGCTGTCCGATTTGTCATTCCAGAGTTATGTGACTTTATTCATCAAAATATAGGCAATTTTCCACATGTTGGACTTTGAGCAATTTTCATGATTTTTTGGTGGCAAGTATATGTAACCTGACAAACAAGTACACATGTGTACTCATATTGTGTGGTTCCCTCTTGTAATTAATAACGGGCTATCATGCGCTCATGGCGCAGCTGTTTATTTTAATTTTTTGTCTCAAAAACATAGGTTATGACCCCTCATTGGAACAAGCTGTATGGGAACCCAAATGTTCAGATTAGTGCAATATAAGGAGTATTCTTTAAAAATCTTCTTCTGATCCACCAATCAGATTCTTTTGATATTTGGTGTGCAGCATCCTTAGAGGGGTGAGATTCAAGTTTGTTCAATATTTGGGCTGCCTGTGGGAGACAGAATTATAACTTAGTTCAATATGAGGAATATTCTTTAAAAAAAAATTTCTTCAGATCTAATAGTCAGAATCTTTTGATATTTGGTACACAGCATTCTTACAGTGGTGAGATTCAAGTTTTTTCAAGCCAAGTCCCTGGGTTCATATTTGGGCTCCCCGTGGTCTGATTGTGGTGGCCAGTTCTAATCATCGGTTGAATACTCTAATCCAGATTAGGATTTCACAATACACAGCTTGATAGTGATCTGGATTTGTGTAAGTATGGATATGGCTTCTGACAATTACATGTATGTAGAAACTTCAAAAGTGTATGATCCAACTGAGGCCTAAAAAAGTTAAAAATTTGTTTCCTAGGCCCTCCCGCATGGTCCTTTTGGCTGCTGCATGCTCTCTTTTGACAACCAATGCAAACTTGAAAAAATTAAATGGTTTATATCTGATATTTTACCCAAGTTAATAAAATTGATAAATTTGTCACTTTAGTGCACTGAAGAAATGAAATACATCACCACCCATGGTATTCTGTAGTTTATGAGGCTTAACCCTTTACCCAACGTAACAGCCCAAACCGGTCAGCGCTATTCTCAAAAATCGTCAATTAATATGTTTTACTGTACCAATGACCCAGACATAGCTGGTGCTAACTCTTAAAAATCTAGGGCCAAACACAAATTTTGCCCCCGAATCCCCAAAATTTGCATCTAAAACCAAAAGAAATCATGTCCTGAAGGACCTCCATACTTTGCCCCTACTGCGCATGCGCAATGTCAAGGACGTTCCAAAATTGGCGCCAAACACCATTCTTTGTTTGGCCCTTCATCAGTCAACATCTCACTGATCTTTGTGCTTGTAAATCTCAGTTTAAAGGATGCCAGACACATAATTATTGGAGAAATGGTGATTCTAAGGAGGATATAGAAGGAGGAGAGGAAAAAGGAGTGACAGAAAATAATCAGGGCTGTAACTTAAAATTTTTTAGTGAAATTATGTTAAGTTGCCTATTTTCGAGGCATGGGCCTGTTGTTGTCATTCTTGCTATAAAGTTGCACTGCTTATTCAGTGTTTCTTCTCCCCTGGTCTTCTAAGTCCTCCCTTGCTATTCTCCCATGCTTTTGGCATATTTTTGAGAAAGATCATTACTAAATTTTCTTGGGAGAATTAGCCTGGTTACAGAATGTATTCTGTTATTTTCCCCATGTTTACGTTTTCACCCATGGGTGTTTAGATGTTGTGTTCTGCATCTACCATCTAATGTTCTGCAGATTCTCCCCTGGGAGTCTCTGTTTTGCATCAGATAGTGTGTATTTTTGATGACTGATTTCGGGCCAGTATTGTTAGTACCTGGAGTCATGTTTTCTGGTGTTTATACACTTTTTGTTTTCATTGGCAACAGTCTCTTTTGAGGGGGGCTGTTTGCCTTTAGAGTAGTTTATCTCACTACAAGATACATTATTATTATCCGTAAGTATTGCATTAATTATTTAATATAATTTTAAAATTTTTGACCACACTTAGCCTTGGGATCCATTGGGGCTCAACATTACTTTTCAGAAACTTGGGCTTCGCTGAAAAAATATTTTTCAAAAACTTATTTTGATTTTCAGTTGTTTTTTCAATATTAATGGATCATGTTATTATGTATCTTCTTGTGTTTAGGGGTTTGTGTGAGTACTAGGACTTGTTGTTGTCTTTTCACAATGAAAGGATATTGTTCAAATTGTAATAGGAAGAAATCTTCCTCTGACTTTCATGATCATTGTATTAATTGTAGTCAGTGTACTCGCACTAACTCCTGTTCAATATGTCAATATTGGGATGACAAACATCGGAAACGTGTGTCACGGTATGTTGTTAGTGGAGAAAGGACTATGCCGGTTCTTTCTCCGCAGGGTCACTCTACTCTATCAGTTTCTATTTCAGAGGAACAAGAACAGGGTGATGTTTCCATGTTATCTTCCACAAGTACGCTTCCGTCGTCACAATTGAATGCAGAGCTAGCGGCAAAAGTGCTCATGGAGATAGGTCCCTAGTAGGATCGACGGCGCTGTCGTCCGCTAGCTCGCCCGGTGTAGCGTCCATTCACCGAATGGTTCGGCAGCCGGGTTCGTCCGATGCGGCCCAGGAGGAAATGTTGGGTGATGCGAGCACTATAAACATTCAAGGTGCACACCCAGTGACGGCGGATAGTAGAAGAGATTGGAGGAAGCCTTCTAGTCCGGTTCCTAGCTCGTCCAGGTCCAGCCGGGCCGTGAGCGAGAGAGGCCCCTCTCTCGTACAACATCTGGGACCAGATTTTGTGGTACAAAATGTGTCGCAAGCGGAGCACACGTCCATCGCTCGGGACGCTCCGTTGTATAGGCAGTCCGCTGAGACTGCTCAGGCTTCTTCATCCTCTCACCTTGGCTACGTGACAGCCGATATTCAACCAGCTTCGCCGATCAAGGATTCTTCGGCGACCAGGTCATGCCATCCGGTAGCCAGGGACACGAGGCCGGTTGACTCCGGACGTTCGCATAGGAAGAGTATGCGGGAGTCACTAGATGCGGAGCTGCCCGTGGCTAAGCAGCGAAAGACTGCTCCTCTGCAGGCCTCGATGTCGGACGTGCTTGCTCAAATAGCACAACTTATCGCAGCATCCCAGCAACTGACAGAAACGGTGTCGGATCGAGAATTATCCGACAGAGCTGGGTCGGTATGCTCCGCCGATGTATCGGGTGCGGACGACCGGGAGCATCATGAGGTCCGACCGGAAGGTGAAAGGGATACAGATGACTTGGAGCTATCCCTTTCGGAACAACATAAAGCTGCCGTGGACTTCATCCGGCACTTTCTTCCTCAGGTTGTTCCGTCGGGCCAGACTGCTGCGGTACTGGACAAGAGAATTATAGTGTCATTGGACACTGATTTCTTCGAGCGGTTCAGGGACATCGTCCCTGAGTTTCCGTCTCAGTCCAATAATGTCACAAGAACATTTGAATTATTGAACGACGCTATATTCAAGCTTGCTTCCAAAACAGGAAAAGCGGGTTTCTTGTCTGCCAATGCTCTTAACCTGCCTTTCATTAATGCAAGGAATAAATTCGATACGGCAGGACAGGGTATCCCGAGAGTTCCTCTGCGTCTGGACGACGAGGCGGAAGACTTAGAATTATCTTTACCGTCGTCTACGTCTATTCCAACTGCAGTTTTCGTCTAACAGAGCCAGTTTAGACGCTTTATCTTACGCAGACGACCTTACAAAGGCATTATCACTGCGTCTTCAAGGGAAAGAATTCCAGGATATACAATCCTCTTTAAGACTTCTTTCAAGGGCAGTGGCTTATTCCATGTATAACTCCGCCCTTTCAGTGGCAAACCTGGAGTTGGTTAGACGTGACGCAGCCCTAGCTACATCCACACGCATGGATAGTAAGGTGAAGAACTCTCTCAGAGTCGCTTCGGTCTCCGGAGAACTTCTCTTCGACGGCAAGCTTTCTGCAATTTACGATAAAATTACTAAGAAAGCTTTGGATTCTCTGCTGTTTAAATCCGCTTCTAAGAAGTCGGACACGGGATTCTACAGCCATCTGTTTCTGGTTCCGAAACCAGACGGCTCGTTCCGTCCAGTCATAGATTTGAGCTGGATAAACAAGCTGATCGTCGCTCCGAAGTTTTATATGGAGACGATTCGATTGGTCAGAGCAAGCATTCGGGTGAACGATTATGCTACAAGTATAGATCTCAAAGATGCATACTTTCACGTCATGGTACATCCGACATTCAGAAAGTATCTATGCTTCGCAGTCCTAGGAGTGGTGTATCAATTCCGGGCGATGTGCTTCGGATTGAACCTAGCACCCTGGGCTTTCACTCGGGTAATGAACTCGGTAATGATGTATTTCCGAGCTCATTCGTCTGCGGTAACGTCGGCCTACCTGGACGACATTCTTCAGAGGTACGGCAACGAGTTAACGCTTCAGAACGATGTGCAGAATCTGCTTCTTTTGCTCCGACGTCTCGGTTTTATAATAAACGAGGAGAAGTCGGATCTGGTGCTGTCCAAGTCATTCACACATCTGGGAATGAGCTTCGAGACGCACAACAATCTCGTTCGTCTGCCGTTAACCAGAGCGAAATTAGTCAGTTGTTACGCTCGCTATTGTCTTCACGCAGACAAAGTCACAGCGAGGGAGTTCATGAGACTGATAGGTCTGTGCGGAGCCGCTGCGGATCTCATTCCGATGGGGCGGTTACGCACTCGTCCTCTCCAAATTTTCTTGACTCAGAATTGGAGTGTGAAAATTCATTTGCTCGACATAGACGTTCTCTTGTCAGATCAAGTGAAACAAGAGATTCAGACTTGGGCAAACATTCAGTGGTTAACTCAGGGAGTTCCTCTGCAGTTGCCAGATCCGAGTTTTACGATTATGACGGATGCCAGTCAAACGGGTTGGGGTGCATCATTGATCCCAACGGATTCGAGATGCCAGGGTCTTTGGGATCCACAATTCCTAGGCAAGCACATAAACATCAAGGAAATGATGTCAATTTGGCTTGCGTTACGTCATTGGATGGACATTATTCACAAAGCTCATGTCCAAATCCTGTCCGACAATACGACAGTAGTTGCGTATATTCGGAACCAGGGAGGCACTCATTCAGTTCCATTATTCAATCTAACGGAAAGAATCCTTCTGTTTGCTCTAGACCATCAAGTTCTACTTTCGGTCCGTCATATACCGGGTCGTCTGAATGTACTAGCAGACTCCCTTTCACGAAAGGGTCGCTTGTTGCCATCGGAGTGGACTCTCAACAAACAAGTATTCAATCAGATTTGCTACCAATGGGAACGGCCAATGATAGACTTATTTGCGACACATCTCAACAATCAGTTGCAGACGTATGTGTCTCCGTGTCCGGATCCAAGAGCATTTGCAGTAGATGCTCTGTCGATCCCTTGGGACGGAATGATAGGATATGCGTATCCTCCAACGCCGTTGATTCAGCAAGTATTGCTAAAAATAAAACAATCTCAATGCAAGATTCTGTTGGTAGCATCTCTGTCTCCACAGAGACCGTGGATAAATCTACTCAGGTGTCTGTTGTGGGACTTACCGCGAAAGCTTCCTCCACGGGAGGATCTTCTTTCGCAGGGGAAACCGCGTCAACTTCATCACAACCCGCAAGGTCTCAACCTTCACGTTTTTCCGTTGTGCAGTCCTTCTTGCATGGCAAGCACTTTACAGGACGAGCAGTGGACGCGATTTCTAACTGTAGGAGGACCTCCTCTTCGCTAAACTATGCGGCTAAGTGGAAGGTTTTTCGTCGTTGGTGTAGGGATCATTCTGTTGATATTTTTGATCCCTCCATTCCAGACATTGCAAACTTTCTAGTATACTTGTTTGACGAAATCAAACTGCAATCTGTTACTATTAAGGGTTATAGGTCTATGTTATCTGATACCTATGCACACCATGATAGTTTACAAATTGGATCTAATGTCTCTTTATCTAAGTTAGTTAGAAACTTCTCGATAAATAGACCCAGAACTCTTAGGTTAATTCCTAAGTGGAATTTAGCTTGGGTTCTTCTTAAACTGAAGGAAAAGCCATTTGAACCTCTTGGGACAGTAGATTTCAAATTCTTGTCTTATAAGACAGCTTTTCTCTTAGCTTTCTCTTCGGCTAGAAGAGTCAGTGAGCTTCATGCACTGTCAGTGGATGATTCTCACTATCGTAGTGTCGGGAACACTATCACCTTCACTACTAATGTGGGATTTTTAGCTAAGAATCAGGCTCCTAATAAATATCCGGAACCTATTGTTATTAAGGCCCTTCCATCTTCAGACGGGCGTAGACCTTTACTCTGTCCTGTTAGAGCGTTACGTATTTATAAACAGAGATCTCAGTTTATCAGAAAGGGACGAAAACGTTTCTTTCTGTCTCTGATGCCTAATAGAAAGGACATTTCAGTCCATTCTATTGCTAGATGGATTCAATTAACTATCCGTACTGCTTATGAAAATATATCTTCTTCTCAGCAGTCTGTGCTTAAGATTTTGGCTCATGAAGTTAGAGCTCTTTCTACATCTTGGGCTTATGCAAATAGTGTTGCTATTACAGATTTAATGAAGGCTGCTTATTGGTCTCAGCCATCCACATTCACGAATTTTTATCTCAGAAATATTGAGTCCATTTCTGGAGACCTGCATTGTTTAGGTCCGTTATCTGTTGCTCAGAATGTCGTCCACTAAACAGTTGCAACTATAGTTATGCAGGCTTTCTGTTCCGGCAGTGACTCCGTCCGGCTGCCCTCTTCGCTCTGGGCTATTTGACCCAGGGCAAGGGGAAGGGGGGGGGGGGGAGGGTGTTCCCTTAGGTCACCTGCTTTATAGTGAAAAGCAAGGGAATTCCTCCTCCGAAGTCAGTATTTCTGAGTCGTTTCCGGGATGGTTTTAAAGTGTAATATTAATGTTAAAAATTCATTCATGTCATATTTTTAAAGTGTAGCTCGGTGTGAAGCATTTGTATATGTCAAGTTCAAACGGGCGTTAATATACAATCCTCGGACACTTTTAAAGAATATAAAGAGTCTCAATTCTCTGGACTAACTTCATTTATTGGCTTACTTTAAAAATAATTAGTATAAAGGGTTATACTGGATGTTAATAGAGAACATGAATGTTTTTGTGCTCAATTATGAAGGGTATTGTATCTTTCTAATTTATCATAAAATAAGAAAGATACATGTAAAGCCTAATACCCCTTTTCTCCTTGAGGGGTTGACTCGATATTATATAGTTGAGCTTATTAGATTTTCCTCTATGTCCTAGGCCCTCCAGCCTTTTTACTATTCAGGTATGTCTGGGTCATTGGTACAGTATAAAAATGTTAAAAAATTTATAGTAATTTATATATTTTTTATACTTACCAATGACCCAGACGGGGATGGCCCTCCCAGGAGTTGGGAACTCATACCTCCCCGCTGAGTACATAGCGCTGACCAGGCACTGCTTGCAAGAATGGTGATTGGCGCCAATTTCGGAACGTCCTTGACACTGCGCATGCGCAGTAGGGGCAAAGTATGGAGGTCCTTCAGGACATGATTTCTTTTGGTTTTAGATGCAAATTTTGGAGATTGGGGGGCAAAATTTGTGTTTGGCCCTAGATTTTTAAGAGTTAGCACCAGCTATGTCTGGGTCATTGGTAAGTATAAAAAATATATAAATTACTATAAATTTTTTAACTTTCATTATTTTTTTCATTTTTTGTCTCAAAAACATAGGTTATGACCCCTCGTTGGAACGAGCTCATCGAGCTCGTTCCAACGAGGGGTAATAACCTATGTTTTGAGACAAAAAATGAAAAAAATTAGTTATTCAAGAATTTTTTTGCAAGTGTTGTCTGCTTTTCATGTTAGGTAAAGGGTTAAAACATAAAACAAACCAAGAACATGGATTTTTGATGCCAAAGAAATAATTACAAAAATAAAATAAAAGACTGCCCGCCCACATGCAATTTCACAAAAAATGGCCTGAGAACCATATCTACTTTGTGGGGGCCTAATAAATTTTTTCTACAAATATTTTTATTTTTTTTCAGTTTGTTGCAGCCGGAGATCACATCGTACATCACTGTCCAACATGGCAATGGTCAATGGGAGATGAAGCGAGTGTTAAGTCATACCTTCCAAATGACAAACAGTTTCTTATCACAAGAAATGGTCAGATACAGTAATTTTTATACTCCCACTTTTTTTTCAGAAAGTCGGGTATACTGGATTGTGCCTGACCGTGAGTCCGTGCATCTGTGTGTCCATCTGTACGTCTGTCCGTCCGAACACAAGATGTCTGTTCGCATTATAACTTCAACATTACTGCTCAGATTTCGATGAAATTTCAAAGAGATGTTCACTATCATGAGACCTTGAAGCAGCATTTTTGCTGTTGAAATATTTTTTATGTGAGTTATGGCCCTTTGAATATACAAAAAGTAGGCTATTTTTTGTCTGTTCGCGTCGCATCTCAGGTTTGGGTCATTGGATCTCATTGAAATCTGGAAAGAAAATTGTTTATGGAAAAGGCTTTCAAATGAGTCTCTAATAATATTTTTTACTTTTCACTTTTTAGACTTATCCCCCATTTTAACTTTGAAAAATCGCTGTTTGTCTCGTAAAATAGCCAATTTTTTGTCTGTTCGCCTCATATTTCAGGTTTGGGTTGTCAGATTTCACTGAAATTTGGAATAAATATTGCTTATGGGAATGGCTTTCAAATGAGTCATGTCCCTGCAGTAAAACGAAAGAAAATACATCCAAATCACCTCCCCACATGTGGCATTATGTCTTTGTTTTATAAGGTTTGGTTTTATCAGATTTCAGTGAAATTTGGAATGAAGATTGTTTATGGGAAAGTCTTTTAAGGGAGTCAGGTCCCTGCAGTAAAACAAAGAAAATACATGCAAATCACCTCGCCACATGTGGCATTATGTCTTTGTTCTACATCTCTTATGTGAATGGTCTGATCATCACTTTACTTCAGTAACGGGTGTTTCTGGCCTTCTCAATTACCAATTACCTTGCTGTAAAACAAAGACAATAATTTTGCTGTTTGTCTCTTTAAAATAGCCAGTTTTTTGTCTGTTCGCCTCATATCTCTGGTTGGGGTTCGTGGCTCTCAATAAAATTTGGAAGGAAGATTGTTTATGGGAATAGCTTTCATGTATCATGGATCATTTTTTTCTTTTGTCATTGTTTGGTGGTATGCACCGTGGGGGTTTGACAGGCGTGTGCCCCCCCCCCCCCCCCCTTGTATTGTCATATAATACATTTGATCTACAAATAAATGTGAAATAATGAAGGAGGGGTAGGGATGGTTCAAATTGTGAGTCAAGGTCACTGGGGTCACCCAGGGGTCATTGAATGTATTTTTAAAAAATTCTGTAAATCACATCTTAAGACCCGCAAATACATTCCTGAACCTCATAATTTTATACTATAAACTAAACTGGCTGGTGCAAACTCAAAATTATCAAGGGCCAAACACAAATTTTGAACCCCCCCCAATCCCCAAAATTTGCTTGCAAAACCAAAAATTAAAAGCCCTATCTGGCCCTTCATACTTTTACTCTCCGTGCATGCGCAGCCATCAGGAAGTGACCAGAATTGGCGCCAACATTATTCTTTTTTTGGCCCTAAAGTCAGCAACAATGAACTGACATCTGTGCTTTAAAATCTCCTTTTTTGAGGATGTCAGACACAAATCAATGCAAGAATTAGTGAATCCAAGGCTGTTATTGGATGTTGAAAGTGTTCAACGGTGGTTTTTGACGTTCAGGGCTGTAACTTTATAATAATTATAAAATTATTTTATGTTTCCCAATTTCGGGACATACGCCTGATGTCATCATTTTTGATAATGAATATTCCACTGTTTGTTAAGTATTCCTTCCCTATCCTTCCATGAACCCTTCCTGTTAAACTCTTAAGCTTTTTGGCTATTTTTTATTGAAATTTTTTATTAAATTTCTTGGGAGTTTAACATGTATTACAGAATATTTATTCTGTCTTTCCCCAGGGTTACGTCCTCACCCTAGGGGTGTTAGGTCGTTTAGTCTTGCATCTTCTATCCAATGTATCGTTTTTTCTTTGTATGAAGATCTAGCTTTGCATCTGGTAGCATTTAAATTGGTTTCTAACTTTGGGTCTTTTTTGTGTGCCTGATGTCTTGTTTCCGGTTTATTCATTGACGTTGTTTACTTTGACAACGTCCTCATATATAGGTAGTATTTTATATTCTATTAGTGTAGAATTACTGTAGAATACATGGATTATTATTCCGGTAGTGTAGCTCAATAAATTTGGATTTTGTCCTCACTTAGGCTCTATCGGGATGCCCTTGGGCTCTTAATGTTCCCTTTAAAAAAAAAAATTTCCAAAAAATATTTTGAATTTAATTTTGATTGCTATTATTCATATATCTTAATTATATATTATGTTGTGGAGTTAGGAGGACTGATATCGACTTTAGTCGATGCACTCCTGCGGATTCTTGTCATTCTCGTGTTCACAAGGATGACTAATGTTGGAGACTGGTGTTGCGGTACGTTGTTGGCAGTGAGGTTCTGAGGCCAGGCCTCTCACCACATTATAATTCATTTTTACCTGCGTCGCCAGTGGCAGAGCAGGTCTAGTAACCGCCCGACTCTGTCTGTCAGTCCGTCATTCCATCATTCCGTTCGTCAGTCCGTCCGAAACACTTTTTCCGACAAAGTTTCCTTGGCTTCTATGAAAGGGAATGATTTTATATTTGGTCTGCTGCTTCATAATGATGAGTTGTATCGTGTAAGCAATTTTCAGATCTGCTGTGCAGCCACTTCCTGTTTGCCGATACTTTGAAATTTTACTGTACCCACTGAGCATTGAAATTTTCCGTCAAGGTTTTCTCGGCTTCTCTGCAAGGGATTGATTTTATATTTGGTTTGCTGCTTCATAATAATGAGTTGTATTGTGTAAGCAATTTTCAGATCTGCCGTGCAGCCACTTCCTGTTTGCCGATACTTTGAAATTTTACTGTACCCACTGAACATTGAAATTTTTCGTCAAACTTTTCTCGGCTTCTATGCAAGGGATTGATTTTATATTTCATCTGGAGCCTGATAATGATCAGTTGTATTGTGTATGCAATTTTCAGATCTGCCGTGCAGCCACTTCCTATTTGCCGATTCAGTTGCATGCAGCGACGCAGGTCCAGACCCGGTATTGGTCTTGGCTTGTTTTAGTTTCTATTTCAGAGGAACATGAACATGGTGATGATATTCCGAAACCATCTAAGTGTGCTACCATCGTCGCACTCCATTGAGCAAATAGAGCTAGCTGCAGTGCTCATGATATGCAAGGGATAAGGCCTCTAGTTAGTGAGAAACTTGCACGAAGGAAACGTTCCTTCCATACTGCAGCTGGGGTCGGCAGCATTTATGGCTTCTTCTACTTACATGAAAGTGCACATAAGAGGATTAAGCCTAGAAGTTTCTAAGCGGGATAATCTACGAGATCTGGGGACAGATCGAGATTGCAGAGCATTTTTCGTCCCATTAACAGTCGGGGATGACTGTTTTGTGTTGTAAGAAACTTCAATGAGGAGGAGTATCTGTCCTATGTGACAAGTCGGGATACTTCTCCCACACTTCAGCCGGGGTCGGCTGTGCTTACGGCTTCCTCTTCTTCCATGGATATGCACGATAAGGGATAGATGCCCAAAAGTTTCTAATGGAACGCTCGGCGAGGTCTGAAGCAGACTGCGAGCTGGAGAACCTTCTCCTTTCCGTCGGCAGTCAGGGTCGACTGTTTTTGGTTTGCGGTTCGGGACGCTTCTTGCTTCTTCCACACTGCAGCCGGATTTGGTAGCAGCTGTGGCATTTTCCCTTGCTTCATTAATGAAGCGCATTGATCACAGACTAGCTATCTGGCTTCGCAAGTTCGGGTTGATAGTTAGCCATTTGAGACTAGTACTACCGTTTAACAAACTCCGATGATGAGCTGTCAGTCAGTGCTGCATTGGTCCAGTCATCCGTTTAGTCAGATGGAGTTGACCATATTTGCGGATGGAACATTTGGATGGTGAGAGAGATACGGAGTGTAAGTCTCCATCTCTAACAGAAGGGAACTTTTAAGACCATGAAAAGTCTTAAGCTCTTAAGAATATTGTTCCATCTGAATAAGTCTGCATTTAGATGAGCAGGCCGTGGATGAAAATATGTCCCTACCTACATCATTTAATACATGCTCGGAAATAATGGAATGTGCTATTTCATTGAAAAGAGCAAATCTGGGTGCAATGTCCTAAGCAGATCACCTTACTAGAGCTATGGTGCAACATCTCAATAGAAAGAAATATGAGGATGTGGTTCCTCGCTAAGAGTTCTTTCCAGGGCAGTCATGTATGCCACATACAACTCTGCATGGACAGTGAATTTGGAGTTGGAAAGACGTGATACTGCCCTTGCGTCGTCATCACTTATAGATGACAAGGTGAAAAGCTCTCTCTGAGTCACTCCGGTTATCAAAAATATACTATTTGATGATATATGTGCAGGCTACAAGAAGCTTCAGTGCTCTGCTATTGAAGTTGCTGTCTCATCAACACACTTCAGCAGACTGGGGTAAGCGAGGCCGTTCTGCTTCTAAGTAAGCATCATGAGAATGTCTCATGAGCAGGGCTTAAAATTACACGCGAATCCGCGAATCGATTCTCGTAATGATTCTGGCAAACTACACTGGCGCGAATCCAAGTGGATTCGCGTCAATTTACTGCTTGGATTCACTTTATGTATGATGCCGTTGATTCATGATGAAGTTCCGACCTGGGTTATCATAAAATATATAATTTTGAAAAACTGTCCATTGATATTTCTTGAGTTTGGTATCAAATCAAGTCATGGCTGCTGTAGCAGCCATGACTTGATTTGATACCAAACTCAAGAAAATGTGAAGCATGTGGTAAATCATGACTTGATTTGATACCAAACTCAAGAAAATGTGAAGCATGTGGTAAATCATTGGTGGAAATTTTGACAACTTATTTCGTGATCTCACCAGCAACATTCAGCTAGTTTTTACAGAATTTCATATCATTATTTATTTATTTATTTATTTATTTATTTATTTAAGGGTGTTTAAGGTCACATAATTATGCACAATGGCTAATCATGACCGCAACATGGATATGAAGTCAAGGGTTTTCAATCATTTATACCCCATGTAGCACATTTTAGAGGATTTCCACCTCAATCATTGGCTTTACTTCCCGGGTTCCTACGGGGGATTTCATATCATGGTTTAAATGGATTCGCGTGAAAATATTTCGCGAGAATTATGTTAGATTCGCGTGATGCCAGACGAATTTTAAGCCCTGCATGAGGGTACAATAACCCTCTTATATTTACTCTGGAAGTCGTCATTATAGCGACTCTGGAAAGGGGTATAGGTCTGATCAAGGCTATGGATCAGACACCCCTAGGCAGACGATTAACGGAAGGTTATCATCTTCATGAGAAACTGGGCATTAATCATGGAAGTTCCCTTCAAGGAGAGTCACTTCTAGTGGAGGTAAAGTCTCTCTTATTGAAGTGAACAATTGAGGTCGATGAGACAAGCTTCTTCGCAGGGAGGACATAGTTTTCTCCTCCCGTAAGCATCATAAGTCATACAGGTGATGGACATGACCTCTATTGCTTGCCAGTTTACGGAGGATTATCAACTTCACGAGAACTGGACATCAATCACGGAAGTTCCTTTCAAAGAGAGTCGCTTCTAGTGGAGGTATAGACCCTTTATTGAAGGGAACAATTGAGGTCGACGAGACAAGCTTTGCGGGGAGGATGTAGTTTCTCCTCCCGTAAGCATCGTAGGTCGTACAGGTGATGGACATGACCTCTATTGCTTGCCAGTTGACAGAGGATTATCAACTTATCGAGAAACTGGACGTTAATCACGAAAGTTCCTTTCAAAGAGAGTCGCTCCTAGTGGAGGTAAAGGCTCTCTTATTGAAGGGACCAATTGAGGTCTTCAAGAATAGATTTCGGTTGCTTGCCACTTGGTGGTAGGTTACAACCTCGCAAAAGTGGATAAATTGTGGAAGATTAGTGGAAGAGAATGTAGTCTCGGCAGGCCTGCGGCTATCAGCCCAAGCAAGCTCTACTTACAAGAATACTTGTTAGTCAAATCTTCCAAGAGAGGCTTTCCTTCTGGAGGTGTAAGCTTTCCTATTGAAGAAAAGCATTAGACATTGTCGAAATTATTCTCCAGATTTTTATTATCACCTGTTTCTCGTCCTGATTCTGAATGGATAGTGCATCGATAGGCTGAGATATGTCTTGGCATCAAGACAATTATGTCATTGTGGACGCCATAGTAGCCTTCTGTACGGTTACAGCGGTCTCTTTGATTAGGCTCTGTCTGCTGTCTTTTGGGAATACAATCGAAAAAGATACTGTGCTTTTCGGTTTGTTTTTCCTTGGTGTCACAGACTTGAGTCTTATTGTTACACCATAGTAGCCTAGCTAAAATCTTGAGTGAGATTTTTTTTCAGTATTATGCAGTGGCATAACTGAATTTATTATCTCTTAGGACTGCTGTCTCTTTGGGTATTCAGGGCTGTTTATATAGCAGCTCTTCATTCCCTACCTTGCACGACGATAACTGTAAGTCTCCATTAAGTGAACCTTCAGGGTCGCAACTCACTCCAATATACCTCTCTTCACGTAGATGAAGCCTTATAAGCTATGGCTAGCATTGTAAGTCTCCCTATTGAGCTTCTAGGGCCTCAGTTATCAGCTTTTAATGGTCTTCCCGTACAGGAAGACCTTTAGCTGCTTCATTTAGGCTGAGTTAGTTGTCCTATCGGACATGATACCGTTTGTTAGAGGAGGTTATTCTCTTCAAATCGGTATGATTTGGTGTGAGTTATTATGTAAATATGGTGTATTTGTTCGTCATGTCCTTCTCCGTCCCTAGTGCCCCTAGTGGCATTATGGAGTTGGTCAGACATGAGGGAGCCTTGCGGTTCCTATACTATTTGATGACTAACACAAGAACGATTCAAGTAATACGGGTGAGGGGGGTTTGATATGAATTTGAATCCATCCCCTCCTCACCACCAATGTGTTAAGAGACGATCACCGGGCAAGACGTAGTTTTCTTCCCGTAAGCCTTGTATGCATTTAAGTATATACATGCATTTCATGACTTCTCGATTGGCAGCTGGGTTGTGTTCTATGGTGACCTCATGGGCACATCCACTTTTTAGTTGGTTGGTTTCCGGTGGTTGTTCGTCTATATGTCATATATGATCATATGATTCATCAATAAATTGCTAGCCTTTGGGTACCTGTAAGGCTGTCTAGTCAGTTAACTGGTATTCAGATGATTACATGCGGGAAGCAATGCTCACACGCATAATAAATGAATTATTAGGCAGACGCACTATTGTATGTTATGGACCTTAGAAACAATGAATTATTTCGGGGATAGTCCGTAACGAGCATGTTAATCATAGCTCGTTCCATTTCTAAATCCAGGTTTTTATTAATTTTGTTACCCAATCGAATACAACTTGTCTTTACACTCTCGTATATTCGCACGTTCCTAGGAGCATAGATATCGGATAGAACACGTCTGGGAGTGTTATTTATTGGACTTTATTGTACACCTGAATGGGGTTGCCTGTGGGATACCATGGAAGTGTGTTTACTCTGCAGAGATCGTCCATTGTGATTCTGTTGGGCATGTGTGTGTTATATATTATATCACCGGTTCTCGACCTAACGTATGCCGACTCCGGTATACGTTACAAGCGGGCAATATTAATTTCCGGGATCCCTGTGATAACCTTAGCTTCTGAGGTGACATTAAGCACCAATTTATTAATAATAATTAATACCTGTTCGACGAATATATATTGTTATTTGTTACCACTTTTACTGATTCCAGAGCGCTCCCCTCCTTGTTTTTGAAGAAGATTCCTTCAAAAAGGGGGGGGGGGGATTTTTTTTTACCTCTCCACCGGCTTGATAAGTGTGTAACTATGAGTGAAGCTGTTTTGTCTGTAGATTATATTCTGGATACAGCATGTATTATTAGCTCACCTACTTCTGAAAGAAGTGGTGAGTTATTGTCATGACCTCGGGCGTCAGCGTCGGCGTCCGGTGTGTCCAATATTGTAAGATTTAATGTTAAGATTAATTTCTCAAAGATCAGTGGGCTCAGGCCTTTGATATTGCATATGTAGGTTGTAGGGGACTATCAGAACAGTATTTAACTCTGATACTACGACTTTTTTCCAAATTTCACCTAAAATTTTCTGCCAAAACTTGTAAGAATTTGCGTTTAGGTGTTGTAAGAATTTGCGTTAAAGTCAGCATTTGTGCAGATTGTACTGCTTTAACTTCTCATTACTGTTGATTTTCATATTTCAATAACAACTGTAGGTATTAACCCTACTGTATACAGAAATTTAACAGAAATCTTTTTTTTTCAGTCAAAATTTTCATGTTTTTCTCGGACTTAGTAAATTTTAAGTTGTATAACTTTGTAAACTTTGTGTTTAGGTGAGTTGTGTTTCTATGTGTCTTTCTAGGCGATTAATATTCTATACTTGGGTTACTGAACTCCATTGCAGTAATATTTAACCCTCATTACATGCATATTTGAGGAATTTGAGGCTGATTTTTTGCCAAAACTTGTAAGAATTAGCGTTTTGGTGTTGTAAGAATTTGCGTTAAAGTCAGCTTTTGTGCAGATTGTGGTGCCTTCACCTCTCATTACCGGTTATTTTCTCATTTCAATAACTACTTTAGGTATTAACCCTACTGTATGCAGGAATTTAACTGATTTCTTTTTTTCAGTCACAATGTTCACGTTTTTCTCTGACTTACTCAATTTTAAGTTCTAAAAGTTTGTGTTAAGGTGAGTTCTGTTTCTATGTGTCTTTCCAGGCAATTGATATTGTACACATGGGTTACTGAACTACATTGCGGTAACGTTGCGCCCTCATTACAAATGCATATTTGCGGAATTTGAGGGGGATTTTTGGGACTTATATTCACTTTCTTTAAAAAAAATTTTTTTTAACTTTTTTTTTTATTTAATACTTTCTCATACTTGTTACTAGTAACATTAAGGCTTATTTTTTTAGTTGTTGATGTGATGTATTTTTGTTGGGACTTATAGTCACTTTCTTGAATGAATGTTTTTCCGCAACTCCTCTTTAACCAATGAATGTACTTCAGTTACAATTTCAGTGATTCTTCATTACATAATGCCATTTTGCACCTCCTATTTTATTTTTTAGCTCACCTACTTCTGAAAGAAGTGGTGAGTTATTGACATGACCTCGGGCATCGGTGTCGGCGTCCGGCTTGTCCAATATTGTAAGATTTAATGTTAAGATTAATTTCTCAAAGATCAGTGGACTCAGGCCTTTGATATTGCATAAGTAGGTTGTAGGGGACTATCAGAACAGTATTTAACCCTGATACTACAACTTTTTTCCAAATTTCACCTAAAATTTTCTGCCAAAACTTGTAAGAATTTGCGTTTAGATGTTGTAAGAATTTGCGTTAAAGTTAGCTTTTGTGCAGATTGTGCTGCTTTAGTGTTCTTCATAATGTTGAAACACCTTGGTATTTTTTGATTTTGTGGTGAAATATTGTGATGTGGCACACTGTTGGAAAGGCTTTTGGATTCTGGTAATGATTCTCGCGATTCTCTAGAAATCAGCATTACCAGGTATGTCATTTTAATTTTCCCAAAAGTGTTTCAAAATTCTACTCCTGGTTCATTATTGTCTTTATGTGAATGCCCTTTACCTAATGAATCAAGCGCATCCGTCCACGTAATTTATAAACTAGGCAGTTGAAAAAAATATATTTTATAAGTGTGATCTCCGTCTCCCCCCCTCCATCCCCTCCCCCCCCCCCTAGTTTGAACTGTTTTGTTGAGATCATTCCAATGAGGAGTCACGTAATATCTTTTTGTTGAATTTTTATAAAAATTTGAAACAATACTATTTAAAATAATAAATTCTGCATTTGGGTAAGGGTTTAATTTTACTTTTCCTTCCATTTGAAAAAATCTGAAACTGTGTCGCCTAAAAGGAGCTGTGCAAAAAAGTTATTGTAAGGCCCCACAAAGTAGATCTTCTGTTTCTCAGGCCATTATTTGTAAAATTACATGCGGGCGAGTGTTTTTTTATTTTATTTTTTATTTCTGTAATTATATCTTTGCCATCAAAAGTTCATGTTCTTGATTTATGTTTTAGGCATTATAATCTACAGAATAGCATGGGTGGTGATGTATTTCGTCCCTTGAGAGCAAGAAGGCTTTGCAATGCTAAAGCATTGCAAAGCCATCTTGCACTCAAGGGACAAATTTATCAATTTTTTTAACTTTGGGTAAAATATCAGACATAAACCATTTAATTATTATTTTTTTAAGTTTACATTGGTTATAAAAAGAGAGCATGCGGCAGCCAAAAGGACCATGCGGGAGGGCCTGAGAAACATATTTTTTATTTTTTTTTAGGCCTAGCCCATTTTAGGTTGCCTTAATTTATCATTTTTACAAGCTTACCGTATTTACTCTATGTATTGGGACACACATTTTTTCCAGAAAACTATATTTTTTTTATACTCCAAAGTTTGGGACATTCAGGAGATTTGTTTCCAGTTGGCCCATCGCTAGTAGCAGATGACACCCATAAAAAAATTCTTGAGTAACTAAAAGTTTTCATTTTTGCTTCGAAAACATAGCTTATGATCCCTCATTGGAACGAGCGCAATGCGCTCGTTCCACTGAGGAATCATAAGCTATGTTTTGGAAGCAAAAAATGAAAATATAAAAAAAAATGTACACTCACCAAGTCCGTGCAATGCACACTGTTAGTCACATAACTGAGATCGAATCACACACAACTTTATTCAGCATCAAATCAAGACCAGGCTGTGTTCTTTCCCCATTTTCTACCAATTGGGACACCTGTGAAAATAATTATTTTTAGCTGTCCCAATACATAGAGTAAATACGGTACTTTTCTGCATACTTATTTCAGTTCCATGTTATAAAAGAGTAAAACAAGTAGATAACCACCAAGAGGACCAAGAAAAAGTAATAGAAGAAGATGATGATGATGGTGGGTGGGTGGATACCCATCATTTTGCAGGTATGAATCAATTTTATCATGTACTCATACAAATGTTTTTTATGTTCCCTAAAACAATTCAAGGAGCATATACAGTGGAGCCCACTTAATTGGATATCTCTTAACCCTTTACCCAACGAATCTCCCGAATCCACCCGCGTAATATGCAAATTCAGCAGTTGAAAAAATATTAAATTTCAAAAAATTTCAACAAAACCATATCATGTGACCCCTCGTTGGAACGAGCCCGTCGAGCTCGTTCCAACAAGGGGTCACATGATATGGTTTTGTTGAAATTGTTTGAAAAATTTGGAAAAATGATATTTAAAATAATAAATTTTGATATTGTCTGTGTTGGGTAAAGGGTTAACTGAATAACCCTTTTAATTGAATATAATTTCCCAACACAATACCATTTACCATACATCCAGTACAAATTTGTCCTGTTAGTTGAATATAGGTTATGGAGTAAATTCCTGTTAATTGAATAAAAACTCTTGTAACCTGTCAAGATATTATCCTAACTCTCCTTAGTTTTCCTTTGTATGTTGACCTATTTGGCCTCAGTACATACAATACAGGCATTTAATCCATTATATCTTGCTCGACAGACCTCACGGAGCTCTGTCAAACAAGATATAATAAAATAAATGCTAAGTTTATCTCCAGAATACAGGAAAGTGACACAATCTCTTTTAATTGAATAATCCTGTTAAGTGAATAATTTTCATTGGCAAAGTGGCTATTGAATTAACAGGGTTCCACTGTATTTTGAAATATAAGAAAAAAGAAATGCAATATTTTTATACGACAACCAATGGCCCAGACTAGCTGGTGCTAACTCAAATTAATCCAGGGCCAAACATAAATTTTGCCCCCCAATCCCCCAAATTTGCATGCAAAACCCCAAAAATCAAGTCCTAGATGGTCCGCCATACTTTTGAGATCTGCACATGCGCAGTATCCAGGAAGCTACCAAAATTGGCGCAAACCATCATTCTTTGTTTGGCCCTGAAGTCAGCAACAATGAACTGACATCTGTGCTTTTAAATCTCCTTTTTGAGGATGCCAGACACAAATCAATGGTAAAATTGGTGGATCCAAGGATGTAAATGGATGATGGAAGTGAACAACAGTGGTTAGAAATGTTCAGGGCTGTAACTTTATAATAATTATAAAAATTATTTCATGTTTCCCAATTACGGGACATACACCTGACGTCATCATTCTTGCTAATGATTTATCCACTATTTGTTAAGTGCTCCTTCCCTGTCCCTCCTTGAAGCCCTCCTGTTAAACTCCCAAGCTTTTTGGCTATATTTTTATACTGTACCAATGACCCAGACTTAGCTGGTGCTAACTCTAAAATATCTAGGGCCAAACGCAAATTTTACCCCTCAATCCCCCAAATTTGCATCTAAAACCGAAAATTACATGTCCTATATGGTCCTCCATACTTTTACTCCACTGCGCATGTGCAGTGTCAAGGAGGGCTCAAAATTGCCGCCAAAAGTCATTCTTTGTTTGGCCCTCAATACAGTTACACTTCACTGTTATTTGTGCTTGTAAATCTCAGTTTTAAGATGCCAGACGCATAATTATGAGAGAATTGGTGGATGTATGGTGGAAGTAGAAGGTGGAGAGGAAAAAACAGTGGATACAAATGTTCAGGGCTGTAACATATAATTTTTTTTACGAAATTATTCATGTTACCTATTTTCGAGGCATGGCCTTGTTGTGGTCATTCTTGCTATGAATGTTCCATTGTTTAATCAGTGTTTCCTCTCTCCCCTTTCCTTTATTCCCCCCCCCCTAGCTATTCTCCCATGCTTTTGCCTTATTTTTGTAATGATTATTACTAAAATGTCTTGGGAGTTTTGGCTTGGTAACAGAATTATTTTCTGTTTTTTCCCCATGTTACGTCCTCACCCTAGGGGTGTTTAGGTGTTTTGGTCTGCATCTACCATCTGATGTTCTACAGTTTCTTCTCTGGAAGCCTCTGTTTTGCATCAGGTAGTGTTTTAATTCGTAACTGATTTCGGGCCATGTTTGTTTCAGTGCCTGTGGTCATGTTTCCAGTTTGTTGACACTTTTGCTTATGTTGACAACTGTCACTTCTGACAGTGATTACTTGTCTTCTGCTTAATTTAGTTAATAGTGAGATACATTAATATTGTCCGTAAGTGTTACATTAATTTTTCAAAATGATTTTAAATTTTTGTCCACACTTAGACTTTTTGGGATCCATTTGGTCTCAGGATTCCCATTGGGAACTTGGGCCCTTTCGGAAAATTTTTTTTTCTTTTTGAATAATTTTTTCGCAATGTTATAATGGATTATTTTATTATGTATCTTTGTTTTCAGGGTTTGTTGCGAGTACTATGACTGTTTACTTTTTCACTTTGAAAAATTTATTGTTCAATTGTAATGAGAGGAAATCTTCCTCTGATTTTTGTATTAATTTTAGTCAACATACTCGCACTAACCCTTGTTCATTGTGTATTAATTCGGATGACAAACGTCGGAGGCGTGTGTCACGGTAGGTTGTTATTGGGGAGAGGACCATGCAGCCCTCTCTCTGCTGGGTCACTCTAGTTTTTCACACTCTTTTTCAGAGGAACAAGAACAGGGTGATGTTTCCGTGATGTCGTTCAAGAGTGTGCTTCCGTCGTCACAATGAAGAGTTAGCGGCAAAAGTGCTCATGGATATATGGCAATTGCCTAAGAGGCCCCTAGTAGGGTCGACGGAGTTGACGTTCATGTCCGCTAGCTCACCCGGTGTCGCCCCCATTTACCGAATGGGTAGTGCCCGGGTTCGTCCGTTGCGGTCCAGGAAGGAATTTTGGGTGTTGTGAGCACTATAAACATACCATGTGCACACCCAGTGACGGCAGAACAGAGTATAGTACGGAGGAAGCCTGTTAGTCCGGTTCCTAGCTCGTCCAGGTCCATCCGGACCGCGAGCGAGAGAGGCCGCCTCTCTCTTACATCAACATCTGCGCCGCAATGTTGTTGTATGTTCGTTTGATAGTCACTCCTCCTGCTCGGGACGCTCCGTCTATTCTATTGGCTTCCTCATCCTCACGTCAGCACACACGACCGCACATTGGCTTTGTGACCACAGATTCCGAAGGACGTTTATATATGATATAAGGCAGGAAGGAGCGGTCCGGGATCTCCTGCTTCGCTGTCCAGGGATTCCACATCAACCAGGTCACTCCAGGTCACTCCATCCGCTTGCCAAGGACACGAGTCCTTTCCAGTTGGGACATCGCATATTATATAAATATATAAATGCAGGAATGAATGTCCCTGGAATTTCCAGCAGCTATTTACGTAATACCGCGGCTCCACAGGTCTCTTTGACGATCAAGAACAGAGTAATGTTTCTGTGATGTCTTCAGAGTGTGCTTCCGTCGTCACAGTCAAATGAAGAGCTAGCGGCAAGAGTGCTTATGCAGATACGTCAATTGCCTAAGAGGTCCCAAGTAGGATCGACGGCTTTGGTGTCTGCTAGCTCGCCCGGTGTAGCGACCATTCAGCGAATGGCTCAGCACCCGGGTTAGTCCGTTGCGGTCCAGGAGGAGGTTTGGGTGATGTGAGCACTATAAATACACGTGCACACCCAGTGACGACAGATATGAGGATGGTATGGAGGAAGCCTATTAGTCCGTTTCCTAGCTCGTCCAGCTCTGCACGGGCTGCGAGCGAGAGAGGTCCCTCTCTCGTACAACAACATCTGGGTACAGATGTTGTCATACAAAATGTTCCTCAGTCGGGGCATACGTCCACCACTCAGGACGCTCCGTGATATAGACAGTCCGGAGAGACTGCTTTATTGGCTTCTTCATCCTCACGGCAGTGCACACGACCGCACCTTGGCTACGTGACCAGTGATATCCAGCCAATCTCGCTGATCAGGAATTCACAGCGACCAGGTCACGCCATCCGGTAGCCAAGGATACGAGGCCTTCATACTTCGGACGTTTGCATTATAAAGTATGCAGGAGTCAACGTCTTAGGAGATTCCAGCAGCTAAATATTGTAAGACCGCAGCTCCACAGGCCTCCATTACGGACGTGCTACTGCAGTTAGCACAAATTGTCACAGCATCCCAGCAACCGACAGAAACTCTGTCGGATCAGGAATTATCCGTAGTAGCTGGGTCGGTACATTCCACTGCAGGTGCAGACATGGTCGACCAAGTATTACAAGTGGTCCGACTGGATGGCGAAAGGGATACGGAATAGTTGAATTTTTCCCTTTCGGAACAACATAATTGCCGTGGAGTTCATCCGGCTTTAATTTTCTGACGTTGTTCTTCCGGACCAAAATGCTGCGTTGCCGAATAAAAGACTGATAGCGCCACTGGACACAGATTTCTTTAATCGGTTCAGGGACATCGTCCCTCAGTTTTCGTCTCAGTCCAGAAATGTCTCGGAGTCATTTGAATTTTTATATGACGCTATATATAACTTGCTATTAATAGAGCAAGTCTGGTCTCATATCGGCAAGTGCTCTTCATCTGCCTTTCATCAATTCATGGAATAATTTGAAACGGCAGGACAGGGCATTCTGAGAGTTCCTCTGCATCTAGACAACCGGGTCTAAGTCCAAGAGTTGTCTATACTTTCGTCTATATCTATTCCAACCATGTTGGAAATGTTAATATCGTCTAATACGGCTAGCTTAGACACATCGTACGCAGATCACCTTACCAGAGCGTTATCATTACGCCTCAAGGGAAAAGAATTCCAGGATGTATATCCTCCTATAAATTCTTTCAAGGGCCTCACGTAGAACTCTGCCCTTTAGTGGCAATATGGAGTTAGTTAGACGTGACGCGGCCCTGGTTACATTCACACATGTGGATAGTAAGGTGAAAAACTCTCTCAGAGTCGCTCTGGTCTCCGGAGAGTTTCTCTTCGACGGCAAGCTTTCTGCAATATATTATCAGATAACTAAGAAAGCTTAATCTCTCTGCTATTCAAATCCGCTTCCTATAATCAGATTCAGCGGAGAAAATAGGACAGGCACTTCTGGGCCGAAGAGGCCCGAAGGAAGTTCCTATAGAGGTTTCTATGCGTCCTTTAGGTCTTACTCTAGAGACCGCAAGGGTAGTGACTCAGGTAGGGGCCGTAATTCTGACCGAGACATCCGGTCAGACCCCCCTATGTCAACAGGGTGAGGTGCGGGCCATGGAAGACATGGTTTCTCCTTCCGCTAGCCTCGCAGGACCAGGAGGTATTGGTCTTATCCTCTATCGTGTACAGTGAGTGGAAGACTGTCGTGTTTCTCAAACTTTTGGGAGTAATTTACGGACGTCCCTTGGTTTCGAAGGGTGATTTCGGTAGGACTATATTGTCCGTCAAATGTAACTTATGTTAACTCGAAGTCCAAGGTGGACTCAGTTTCCGTCAAGTACGCATGAAAGAGCTTCCACTAGAAGTCCAGTCTCTTTTGGTGGGATCGCAATAAAGATTGTAGAAATCTAGGAATTTCCAGGTTTCTACAACCATCCTTTCTGGTTCCAAACCAGACAGCTCGTTCTGTCCGCTCATAATCTGAGCTGGATAACAAGCTGATTGTGGCTCCAAGTATCTATATGGAGTCTATCCGATCGGTCAGAGCGAGTATTCGAGATTTCTAGTTGCATACTTTCACGTCATAGTACATCAGGCGTTTAGAAAGTATCTTTGCTTCTTGATCATAGGAATTTTGTATCAGCACCGAGCAATCTGTTTCAGTATGAATCTAGCCCCTGGGCTTTCACTTGAATATCGAACTCGGTAATGACTCATTATCAAGCTCATTTGTCTGCGATAACGTCGGCCCACCTGGACGACATTCTTCAGAGGTATGGCAATGAGTTAACGCTTCAGAACGATGTGCAGATTCTGCTTCTATTGATCCGACGTCTCGGTTTCTTAAATAAACGAGGAGAAGTCAGATCTGGTTTCGTCCATGTCATTTACCCACCGGGGTATGATCTTCGAGACGCATTACATTCTTGTTTGTCTGCCGTTAACCAGAGTGAAATTAATCAGTTGTTACGCTCACTATTGTCTTCAAAAGACAAGGTCTCAGCGAGAGATCTCATGAGACTGATATGCTTATGCGGAACTGCCGCGATTTTATTCCAATGGGGCGGTTACGCATTGGTCCTCTTCAATTTCTTTTAAATCAGAATTGGAGGGTGAGGATTCTTTTGCTCGATACGGACATCTTCTTGTCAAATCAAGTGAATAAGAGTTTCAGACTTGGGCAAGTTTTCAGTTCCACTGCATTTGCCGGATCCGAGTTTTGCAGTTTTGACGGATGCCACTCAAACACGTTGGGTTGTTTCATTGAGCCCAACGGAGCCCAACGGATTTGATGTGCCAGGGTCTTTTGATTCTGTAGTTCCTTATCAAGCCCTCAAACATCAAGGATAATGTCATTTTGGCTTGCTCTACGTTATTGGATAACGTTATTCAGAATGCTCATATGCTAATTCTGTCCGACAACTCGACGGTATCAGCGTATTTTCGGAATTATAGAAGCACTAATTCCATCCTGTTATTCATGTTAACTGAATGAATCTTTCGGTTGGTACTAGAACATCAAGTTCTCTTATCGGTCCGTCATTTTCCGGGTCGTCTGAACATATTAGCGGACTCCCTTCACGGAGGGGCCGCTTGTTGCCGCCAGAATGGGCTTTCAACAAACGAGTATTCAATCAGATTGCTACCAAGGAGAGCGGTCTATGATCGACTTATTCGCGACGTATCTCAACAATTAGTTGCAGCTGTATGTGTCAATGTTTGGATCTTCAAGCGTTTGCAGTACACGCTCTATCGATCTTGTGAGATGGAATAATAAGATATGCATATCTTCCAGCGCTGTTGATTCAGCAGATATTGCTCTTGTGTAATTTTTTCAATGCAATTCTGTTGGTAGCTTCTCTAGCTCCACAAAGACTGTGGACAAATTTACTTAGGCGTCTGTTGTGGGACATGCCCTGGTAGATTCCTCCACATTTCGGTCCATTCTATGGCCAGATGGATTCAATTTACTATCAGTACTGCTTATGATAATATCTTTAATCAGCAGTCTGTGCTTTAGTTTTAAGCTCATGAAGTAAGAATTCTTCTACATCATGGGCTTAAGCTAATAATGTTGCTATTACAGATCTAATGAGGGTTGCATTTTGGTCTTGGCCCTCCATTTTTACGATTTTGTATCTGAGAATATTGAGTCCTTTTCTGCAGATCTAAATTGTTTAGGTCCGTTATTTTTTACTTGAAATGTTGTCAACTAAACAGTGGCAACTATGTGCGTATAGGCTTTCGGTTCAGGCAGTGACTCTGTCCTGCTGCCCTCCAGGGCAAGGAAAAGGGGGGGGGGGGGGGGGTGGCGGGTGTTCCCTTAGGTCATCTGCTTTATAGTGTAAAGCAAGGGAATACCTCCCTCGGAGTCAGTAATTCCGAGTCGGTTCCAAGATGATTTTTAGGGTAAAGCCTATGTTTACTCATCTGTGTAATTTTTAAGTATTGATTGGTGTGAAACATTTGTATATATCACATGATTAATTGGACGTTAATATACAATCCTTGAATACTTTTAAATGAGTATATAGAGTCTCATTTATCTAGACTCCGATATTTATTGGCTTTCCTTAAAAAATATTAGTATAAAGGGTTATACTGGATGTTTATAGAGATCATTGATGTTATTGTGCTCAATTACAGAATAGTGTTTTGTCTTTCTTTTTTGTTACAAGTAAGAAAGATACATGTAAACCTATCTCTCCTTTTCTCCTTACGGGAATAGGTCTGTTATGGGTAATTGAGTCTATTGGATTTTCCTTATGTCCTAGGCCCTCCAACCTTTTTACTATTCAGCTAAGTCTGGGTCATTGGTACAGTATAAAAATGTTAAAAAATTTATAGTAATTTATATATTTTTTATACCATTGACCCAGACGGGGATGGCCCTCCCATGAGTTGGGAACTCATACCTCCCCGCTGAGTACATAACGCTTACCAGACACTGGTTGTAAGAATGACTTTTGGCGGCAATTTCGAGACCTCTTTGACACTGCGCATGTGCAGTGGAGTAAAGGTATGGAGGACCATATAGGACATGTAATTTTCGGTTTTAGATGCAAATTTTGGGGATTGGGGGGTAAAATTTGCGTTTGTCCCTAGATATATTAGAGTTAGCACCAGCTAAGTCTGGGTCATTGGTAAGTATAAAAAATATATAAATTACTATAAATTTTTTAACTTTTTATCGAAATTTTTTATTAAATTTCTTGGGAGTTTAACATGTGTAACAGATTGTTTATTCTGTTTATCCCCATGGTTACATCCTCACCCTAGGGGTGTTAGGTCATTTTGGTCATGCATCTTCTCTCCGATGTATCGTTTTTACTTTGTTTGAAGATCTTGCTTTACATCTGGTAGCTTTAAAATCTGTTACTGAGTTTGGGCCTTTTTTCTGTGCCTGATGTCTTGTTTCCTGTTTTTCCTTTGACGTTGTTTACTTTGGCAACGTCCTTAAATAAATGCAGTATTTAGTTATTACTGTATTTCATCTAAATTTTCAGACACTTTTTGTTTTCGGACACCATTTTTTCATCAAAAAATAATTTTTTTTAAACCTCGAAATTTTCGGATACCCACTCAAAAATCGGCCCAGACTGGTGTGGTGTGAAAATCCCAGTGAAACATAAATCCAAAATGACAATGATTTTCTTTTCTGTTCAGGGGGAATATTTCTAAAACAATAATTTAAACTTGTATGTCAATAATTCATATTCGTCCTTCTAAATAATAACAACTGGGTTGGGGGTGGGCCATACAGGCTTGGAGCCAATGTACACACCACTCAAAATTTGTTTGCATTTCATCGCCTTTGAATGGCTACATTGGTCCGTTTTGAAAACACTGAAGCCAGATCAGGTTTTTAGCTCATCTTGACAAAGTCAAGCTGAGCTAATCTCATCACTCTCCGTCCGTCGTCCGTCAACACCATGTTTTGGTCTTCTTCTCCAAAGCCACTGGGCCAATTCAAGTGAAAGTTTGTGTGAGTGATGGTCCCAAAGGGGCATTTCATTTTTGTTCAATTCAACATGCCCAGCCCCATAGGGAGGGAGTGGGGGAAAATGCTCCAAAATATTTTTAAAATCTTCTTCTCAAGAACCAGTGTGTACAATGACTTGATATTTGCTATGGAGATTCCATATGAGGTGTAGAATCAAGTTTGTTCAAATGAAGTTTGTGAAGTAATATTTGGCTTTGTAATAGTAGGGGTAAGATTTTTGGCCCTGCCCAAAATTTTTATTTTCTGAACCGATGGTCCGGTATAAACCAAATTTGGTTTGTGGTATTATTGGGTCATAAGTACTTGACCCATGCAAAAAAAAAAAAAATTCCTGCATCCCCATTAGAACCCTGGGAGCTAAAAATAGAAATATTTTCAAACGCCCATATTTCCAAAACCACACAGAACAGAGATCTGTTTTTGGTATGAAGTATCCTTAGGACCAGTAGAATTGAATGGTAAAAAAAAAATGCCATCGGTTATGTTAGGGTGTTCTGTAATGGGCATCAAAAAAATGCTGAGTCAGCATATTTGCAAAAATTTAAAAAAATCTTTTCTCCAGGACCAATCATCAGAATCTTTTGATATTTGGTATACAGCATTCATAGGGAGGTCAGATAAAAGTTTGTTGAAATAAAGCTTATTGGTTCATATTTGGGCTCCCTAAAGGAGCCCAAAGTTTTAACATAGGGTAATATGGGGAATATTCTTTTAAATCTTCTTCTTCAGAACCACCAGTCAGAATCTTTTAATGTTTGGTATACATCATTGTTTTGAGGGTCAGATTCAAGATTGTTCAAACCAAGTCCCTAGGTTAATATTTGGGCTTCCTACGGAAGCCCAAATTTTATCTTTGTTGAATATGGAGGGTAATTTAATAAAATCTTCTTCTTCAGATCCACCAGTCAGAATGCTTTGATATATGGTATGCAACATCTCTAAGGGGGTCAGATGCAAGTTTGTTCAAATCAGATCCCTAGGTATATATTTGGGTGCACTATGGTAGCCCAAATTTTTAGTTAGTGCAATATGAGGAAATTTCTTTAAAAATCTTCTTCTTCAGATCCACAAGTTGGAATGCTTTTATATTTGGTATACAACATCTCTAAGGGGGGGAGGGGGGGGGGGGGGCAGATTCCAGGTTGTTCAATTCGAGTGCCTAGGTTAATATTTGGGGCCCATATGGGAAAATGAAATTTAACTTAGTACAATATGAGGGAATTTCTTCAAAAATCTTCTTCTTCAGATCCACTCATCAGAATGCTTTCACATTTGGTATACAACATCTCTAGGGGGGTCAGAGTCAAGTTTTTTCAAATTGGATCCATAGGTTAATATTTGGGCTCGCTATGGTAGCCCAAATTTGAACTTAGTGCAATTCGAAGAAATTTTTTTACAATTTCTCTTCTTCAGACCCAACAGTCAGAATGCTTTCATATTCGGTACACAACATCTCTAGGGCAGTCAGATTCAACTGTGTTCAAATCAACAGCCTGGGTTAATATTTGGGCTCTCTATGGGAGCCGGAATTGGCCATTTTGCTGAAGAATTAAAAATTTTGTATTCAGTACCCTCTAGAGGTACTAAGATTAATCCACATAGGTTGTATCAAGGGGCTTCATAAGGGAGCTCTACATTTTACTTATGATCAACTGAAGAAAAGACATGATGCCCAGATTATTTTTGTCACTCCTGAGGGACTCAAGGATTGACAGTGTTGCCTATGGAGATGGCTTGCTTAATGTAGACTCATTCTTGGACGCTGTATAAATTGTATTCTGTTCAAGATGAGCGCTTCAGGCCCCATGGGTTCTCTTTTTTTATCTAACAGTAACAACACAAGCACATGGATTGATTACTGTTCAACATAATTTGTGGAAACATCAAAACTTTTCAAGTACCGGTAGATGAAAAGTGATTTCTTCTCAGGGATTTATTGGGAAAGTAAATAAAAACAGAACAAACAATCTGAAACTTTTCATTTCATTCATTCGGTATGTTCATTTCTTATCAACCTACTCACAATTGTTTACTACAGGCTTGCACTACAGTGGAAGTCCCTAACTCGGATAAAATACTCTCTATTTTTGTCTTTCCCAAGCAAGTTGGGAAAGAAAAGTGGTGCAAAAGCACCAATAAAAATAAGCCAAAACTGGGTCGGGTGCAACCGGCGCAGACCCAGTACGGGACGCTCTCTCCCAAGTACAACTCCACGACCTCCGTTGCCAGTGCGCATATACCGTCTCTAAAGACTCATTCTTTTTAAAATCCGCTTCGTGTCGAGATGTTTTTGCACGCTTATCAGTGTTCCACCAGCTCGATGTTTGATGATTCCTGATTCATTATACCACAGTGTATCCTTTGTATTCTCAGGAACAGTGTTTTATATTCTCTTTTCTATTATATGTCCATAATGTATATTTATTTGCTCTCTCTCTAGTCGCGCGCGAATTTCGCGTGCCACGCGGTTCGGACTTAGATTTTTCACAATTATTGTTAATGCTTTTTTTGCAAAATTTTCTAATTGTGTTAGAGTTAGGTGTCAGCGGGGTACCACTCCTACAGTGTTTCTTCTTTCTTTTGAGAGTAGTCTTCCTGTTGGGTGGTTCCCGGTCGACCGTCTGGGGTCTTTGTTTATGTCACCTTTCTCTCTTCTTTGGGGGTGTTCTGTTTTCTCATCTCACCTTCTCTGCTCCTCTCACCTCTATCATGCCCAGGACAATTCCTTGTGGGCAATGTCTGCTGCCAAAGCATGTGGACGATGTACATCCGTCTTGTTCCTCCTGTAATGGGTGTTCGGCCGAGCGGCCGTGTGGTGTCTGTGGAACATGGTCTTCCACCTTCTGGGCGTCAGTAAACTGTGTCGTTCGTTCTCGTGGCCGTGCCTCCTGCTCCCGCGGGAAAGGAGAACATGGTCGTTCGGGGCCTCCCGAGCCGACTTTGTCTGGTGAGAGTTATTCCTCCTCCGTGGGGGATGTGCAGTCTTTTCCTGGTGTGGATACTGCAGGAGCCGTTGAGTGTTCTGGTGTAGAGATGCCTGGTTCCGGGACTACAGTCCCCCTCCAGTCGACATCTGAGGCTGTCACTAGGGTTGTGACTCCTCCTTCGGAGCCGAGCCAGTGTGCTCTCTCCACTATTTCACCAGCCTCAACGACTCTCGACGTATCTACTACTGCTGCTGGCCCGTCTGCTTCGTTATCTGTTTCAGCCGGACTCGGCTTTTCGCTGCAGGGGACTGCAGGACTGTCCGATACTGTAGACGTGGGATATCGGCCTCAGCCTTCCCTGACTTCAACTCGGCGAAGTCGGAAGGGGCTGCCGGCCGAGCCGATCGCTGTGGTCTCTTCGCCGTCGAGCACCACAGTTGTGTCTTTGGATTCGGATGTTCGTAGTGGAAACACTATGAACTCCGTGGCGTTTCCGTCTACTCACTCTGGTCACACGACCAGTTTTGGGGGACCAACGCCTTTTGTGCAGCCTGGACCTTCTGCCCCGCAGAGGTCCGCGGTGACTCTCATGAGTTCTCGCAATATTGATCCTCGGGGTGCATCGTACCCCTATACACGTCTGCCTTCAGATGTTTCGGCTGCCGCCCGTCGTCCCGCATCGAGTGTTTTGGAGGATCGTGACCCTTCGCTGGTTAAGAGGGTCAGAGGTGAAGCCACTTTGCCGGTTCGCTCCCCTGTCGAACCGGTCGGTACAGGCAGTGAGCTTAGGGAGGCCCTCTCCTTACTCACTCAGGTTCTTTCTAAGAGCCTTCCTGTTGCTTCCAGTGAGGCTATGGGTGGTTTCCAGGCGCCTCCTATGGCGCCGCCTCCCGGGATTGGAAACAGGCTGGTTTCCGATTCCTCTGGTGTCCCGACACCATGGGAGGCGTCGGCTGGTTTGCCCACGATGGGCTATGTGTCTTCCGACTCTGGGGAGGAGTCCGACATGCTTGAGGTCGAGGGCCAGCAGTCTTCGGACTTGGGGGCGGCTCTTGACTTTGTGTTTGGGTTTCTGCCTGAGCTCAAACCTGCTAACCAGCCGACAGTGTCAGCCTGGCCGCGATCATCGGTCGCGCGCCAACAGCCTATGTAGCAACCTGCTTCTGGGTGCCTTCGACTGTGCCAGTCGGTACAGGTGGTTGAAGCTTTTTCAGCATTGGATGCCAAGCTGAATTCCAAGGCTTTGAAGACTTCGTTCTTCACCAGGGTTGACACCTTTTTGCCTCCTGTGTGTTATCGTTCCTACGATTCCGCCAATCCGTCAGTCTGCCAGGCTTTGACGGTTCTGGATCAGGACTCCACTTCCCTCGGGCTTTCCAAGCCCAAGTCTGCCGTCATTCCAATGACGACTCTGGAGTCCACGTTGGGCTTATCTAGAGAGATGCTTGGCATGCTTTCTCTCTCAGATCACGTCGTCTCAGCTTTGGCTGCTTATCTGCCTCCAGATAAGTTTGACGAGGTACAGGCTCCTTTGCGTGTGCTGTCCAAGGCGCTTATGCATCTTACTCACACGCATGCCTGTAACACGGCTAATTTGGAATCAGTTCGAAGGGACGCTGTGCTGGACACAGGACGATCCCTTCCCGAGGAGCAGCGTGCTACTCTTCGATCTGCTTCTTTGGCAGGTCCGCAACTTTTCCATGGTTCCGTGTCGTCGGTCCGGGATGACGTCCTATGTCATTCCAAAGATCAGCTGCTGTTTCGTCAGCTTGATCAGCCTTCTCGGGGAGGCAAGGGCCATTCCAAGCCTAACAAGTACCCTTCTGCTTCCTCTGTGAAGCAAAAGGCTGGTCCTTCTGCCGCCGCCTCAACTTCTTACTCACGGGGTAAAGGTAGGGGTCGGCAGAATCGAGGGAAGTCTCAGGATTCTTCATTTAGCAGAGGAGGTGGTTTCTCCTCTGGCGGGCCTCGTCGGGGCTCGAAATGAAGGTCCTCACCTCGACTCGTCCCAGGTTGGAGGAAGGATAGCAGAGTTCGCAGACCATTGGACCACCATCACATCCGATCCATGGGTGTTATATGTTGTTCGGTCCGGGCTGCGCATATCCTTCCGACGGCACCCCACTCTGTCAAGGGTGCCTCTTCCAACCACAGTTCCTTCAGACGTTTTACGTCGGGAACTTTTGTCCACGGAGATTGCAAATCTCCTGGCAAAGGGGGCGATCGAGGTCGTCAAGAACGTTCAGTCAGTGGGTTTCTGTTCCCGCCTGTTCTTGGTGCCGAAGAAGGACGGCCGACTCCGACCGGTTATCGATCTGAGTATCCTGAACCAGTCTATCATTGCTCCCAAGTTCAGCATGGAGACTTTCAGGTCGGTCCGCCAATCAATTCACCAGGGAGATTTCGCAGCCAGCATCGACCTGCGAGATGCTTACTTCCACGTTCCGATGCATCGGGCGTCACGGAAGTATCTCAGGTTCGCTTTTCTGGGGCGAGTTTACCAGTTCAAGGCCATGCCTTTCGGCCTCAACCTGGCTCCTTGGGCGTTCACAAGACTGATGTCGCATGTGATAGCGTTCCATCGCACACAGTCCAGGGTGACTACTTCAGCATATCTGGACGATATCCTCCAGAGGCATTCCAATGCTGCCTTACTGGAATCGGATGTCGCCACTCTGTTGAGCTTGCTCATGTCGCTAAGTCGGACCTGGTCCCTTCTCAGTCGTTTTGTCATCTGGGGATGTCTTTCCAAACCAAATTCAATTTGGTGGCTGTTCCCCAGGCCAAGGCTGTGATTCTCTCAGCTTTTGCTCTGACTCTGTCCCAGTCCTGGTCCGCGACCGCTCGGAGTTTTCTCCGGCTGATCGGTCTCTGCGGTTCGGTGACGGATCTCATTCCTCTAGGTCGGCTGCGTGTCAGACCTCTCCAAGACTTTCTGCTCAGTCGTTGGAGGCCGAATGTAGATTCTCTGGATCAGGTGCTTCCGTTTCCGGACTCTCTGTATCCTCACCTTCTTCCCTGGACAGATGTTCAGTGGATTACGCAGGGTGTTCCGCTGGACTTACCCACGTCCGATCACGTTCTGACGGCAGATGCCAGCGATCTCGGATGGGGTGCGACGTTGGATCCTCTCGGTCTTTCCCTACACGGGATGTGGGACCAGGATCAAGCAGCTCTACACATCAACCAGAAGGAGCTTCTTGCTCTTCTTCTGAGTTTCAGGCAGTGGATCCCTCACCTGTCGAATCGCCAGGTCCTTCTACTATCCGACAATTCGACAGTGGTTGCTTACATTCGGAACCAGGGCGGCACGCACTCGCTTCCGATGTACGAGTTAGCTCGGGATCTTCTACTGCTCACTCAGGATGTTCATGCCGGAGTGGTTGTTCGTCACATTCCCGGTCGTCTGAACGTCCTAGCCGACTCCCTGTCCCGACAGGGCAGGGTTATTTCCACCGAGTGGATGCTTCACAAGGCAGTGTTCCAGTCGCTTTGCGATCTCTGGGGACGTCCCCACATCGACCTCTTTGCGACTCGTTGGAACCATCAGGTGGACACTTTCGTGTCCCCGTGTCCAGATCCTCTGGCTTTTGCCGTGGACGCTCTGTCACTCGATTGGAACGGTCTAGTCGGCTACGCCTTCCCGCCGGTTCCGATTCTTCCTCAGGTTCTCGCCAAAATTCGAACCTGCAGTTGTCGAATCATTCTGATCGCTCCCCTGTCGCCTCAGCGGGTGTGGATCAATCAGCTCCGCTCGCTGATGGCGGCGGTTCCGGCACGTCTCCCGCTACGTCGTGACCTTCTTTGTCAAGGTCGCCCGAGGAGGTTTCACGTCGACCCGACTTCATTGTGCCTTCACTCATATCTTTTGTCAGGTCCTGTCTCCTCCGTAGAGGTTTTTCGAGACGAGCAGTGGAGTGCATTTCTTCTTCAAGGAGGCACTCCACTGGATTAGCTTATGCAGCTAAATGGAAGGTCTTCTGTCGATGGTGTGCTGATCACTCTGTTGATTATGCCAATCCTTCGATTTCACAGATTGCGGAGTTTCTGGTATATCTGTTTGATTCTCGGGGTCTCCAGCCTGTTACCATCAAGGGTTACAGGTCTATGCTTTTAGAGACTTTTTCTTATGTGGGGAAGTGTCGTATCGGCACTAATCCTTACCTCTCCAAGCTTGTTCGGCACTTTTCTTTGAAAAGGCCTCGGACTTTGCAGCTTACTCCACGATGGAATCTTTCGTGGGTGCTGCTTTGCTTGGGGGGGCGCCGTTCGAACCTTTATCCCAGGTGGATATGCATTTTCTCACATATAAGACGGCTTTTCTGATGGCATTTGCTTCGGCCAGACGGGTTAGTGAGCTTCACGCCCTCTCGGTTGACCCGGCCTTTTTTAGGAGCTCTCCCAACAGTGTTACTTTTACCGCTGATTGCTCCTTTTTGGCTAAGAATCAGTTACCAGATACTACTCCTCCTCCTATCTGTATCAGGGCTCTTCCCTCTGTTGAGGGTACTCGCCCTTTGCTCTGTCCGGTCCGTGCTATTCGCATTTATCTTGATCGGACATGCTTCATACGGAAAGGCAGAAAACGGTTTTTTCTGTCTCTCATTCCGGGTCGACAGAAGATCTCTCCTCAATCCATTTCTCGATGGATTTGTCTTGCTATTCGTATGGCTTATAGTCGTTTAGCAGCTGGCGATTGTATTACCAATCGTATTTCTGCCCACGAGGTGCGGGCACTGTCTACCTCTTGGGCTTATTCTAACTCCGTCAAGTTGTCGGATGTTATGCAGGCAGCCTATTGGAGAAATGCTTCTACTTTCTCCACCTTTTATTTGCGCCAGTTGCAGGAGCAGTCGGAGGACCTTTTTGCCCTGGGTCCTCTTTCTTCTGCTCAGGCTGTTGTCTGCCATAGCCATTAGGCTTCTTGAAGGTCAGTTTCAGCCTTGTGCTGTTACTGCCCTTTTTCTGTCTGTGTGTCACACAGGCTCATATGTCTCTTTTCATTGTCCTTTACCAATGATTGCGACATTATGGTTGATAAGCCTCGGGACCTCTTCCTTCTACTTCACGGTTCCAGTGCACTAGGGTTATGTGGGGGTTGGTTATGCGATTCCCTCCAGCCTTTTGTCTATTCAGCCTGTAGTAAACAATTGTGAGTAGGTTGATAAGAAATCTAAATTTTATAGTAAATTTCCTTTCTTATTATACCTACCACAATTGTTTACATGGAGGCCCTCCCGTCTTCTTTACGGGTAAAGAATCTTTCCTCCCCGCTGATCACATAACTCTAACGTTTACGGATTCAAAAAGAATGAGTCTTTAGAGACGGTATATGCGCACTGGCAACGGAAGTCGTGGAGTTGTACTTGGGAGAGAGCGTCCCATACTGGGTCTGCGCCGGTTGCACTCGACCCAGTTTTGGCTTATTTTTATTGGTGCTTTTGCACCACTTTTCTTTCCCAACTTGCTTGGGAAAGACAAAAATAGAGAGTATTTTATCCGAGTTAGGGACTTCCACTGTAGTGCAAGCCTGTAGTAAACAATTGTGGTAGGTATAATAAGAAAGGAAATTTACTATAAAATTTAGATTTTCTTCATTTATGCTGATGATTAAAGTCGCCATATTGAACAGCTATTTTATCTTTCCCATTTCTGAGGTACCCCCACCGTTCGTGTACAATAAATTTATTAACTGATGCCATGTGTTTTTCAAATTTTCCACCCACATTTGCTGTCCACGTGTATTTTGGCCATTTTCGAAGTTTTCGGACGCTCGAAAATTTAATTATTTTTTTGCATCCGAAAATTTAGATGAAATACGGTATTATTGTAGGATTGTTGTAAGATACATTAATTAATGTTCCGGTAGTGTAGCTCTTTGTGTTCCCTTTGGGAACTTAGGCTTTGTATTTAATTTTTCGATTTTGATTGCTGTTATTTATGTATCTTCATGATATATTTATTGTGGAGTTTGTGGGAGTACGATCGACTTAATTTTTAGCTCAACTTTGGCAAAGCCAAATTTTAGCTTATGCCATGGCCAGTCGTCCGTCTGTCCATCAACAATTCAATACTGCTCGGGCTAGAGGCCGTATTTATGAACCGATCTTTACAAAACTTCTTGGGTACCTTTGTTATGACCGTGGGACGAGAACGATCTGAAATTCAAGTTGGCTGCTGGTGGCCATTTTGTATAGACTTAGGTGCAATCAGATTTTTGCGCAGACCTTCCATATGAAAGCGCTGATTTGAATAATTTTTTGTATGAATGTTTAGTACCATGGGATACATCACATATAATATGGGTTTTTTCTGTAAGTGCACATGTCAATACGGCTCGGGCTAGAGGCTGTATTTATCAACCGATCTTCACGAAACTTCTTGGGTTCCTTTGTTATCACCTTGGGACGAGAACGAGCGTTTCTGAGTGCGGTCCAAAATTCAAGATGGCTGCCAGTGGCCATTTTGTACCGAAATTAGGTCCAATCAGTTTTTAGTCACAACTTCTATACAGCTCGTATTTATGAACTGATCTTCACAAAACTTCTTGGGTACCTTTGTTTTCACCTTGGGACAGGAATGAGTGTGTTTTGGGGTGCCTTTGTTATCACTGTGCTATGAGAACAAATATTTTGGGGTTCAGTCAGACCCACTCTGGAACTCAAAAGATTTCTTTTCTAGTTTAGCATCTGACTGTCACCCACCTTTACAATACTTTACCTATACATTTGTTACAGGCTACGGTCAGTATTTATGTACAGACCGTTACAATACTTTTTATGTACCTTTGTTATCAGGTCATTACCTAGATGTTTGTCATTGCTGTGTCACATACTATACATGTACATGTCTTAAGTTGAACTACAGTGTCATTGTTACTTTCATTTGATTAATCATGAAACTTACTGCTCTAAATGCTAGGTGAGGAAGTCTTCCTCAGATTTACATGCTTATTGCCTTGCCTGTAGTCGATGTACTCCTGCAGATTCTTGTCCTATATGAGTCAATTGGGATGACAAATGTTGAAAACGGGTGTCACGGTACGCTGTTGGCAGTGAAATGCCTATGCCAGCGCTCTCACCGCAAGATAATTCAAGTTTTTCAGTTTCTTTTTCAGAGGAACAAGAACATTGTGATGGTATTGTGACACCCACCAGAAGTGTGCTACTGTCATCGCGCTCTGATGAGCAAACAGAGCTAGCTGCTAAGGTGCTCATGAATATTAGGCAAGGGATAAGACCTCTAGTTAGTGTTCTTAATTCCTTGCAGGCAGCTAGCTCGCCCAGTGAAGTGGTTACTCCGTCTGTGGGAGCCGTAACACAGGGTATGTCCGTTGCTGGTAAAGGAAGTGTAGTGGGTAGTGCGTGCACCTTAAAAATAATAGCTCACCCAGCGACGACGGAAATAGGGAGGAAGTCGGCAAGTTTCTTGTCGGGAGGCTCGGCGAGCGGGAGAGGTCCCTATCCAACCCAGCAACATCTGGGACCAGATGTTGTTATGAGAAACTTGCATGGGCCAGAGCATACGTCCACACCTGCTGCTCAGAATGCTCCATCTAAACTGCAGACGGCCTCGGCTACAGTCACAGCTTCCTCCACTACGATTAGTAAGCACACATGACTGCATCCTAGCTACCCGACTTCGGATATCCAGCCAGCTGCGCGAAAGATGGAGCCAGTCTTCGCCCGTGAAGTCGGACCATCCGGTAGCTAGGGAACCGAGGCTTTGATCATCGGGACGTTTGGAGAAGAGATCCATCTCCGGAACGCCATCCCAGGAGCAGCAAGTGGCTAAAAAACAGAAAACCGCTGCTCCTCAAGCCTCGGTGACAGACTTGCAGTCGCAGATTGTGCAGTTGATCGCAGCATCCCAGCAAGTGTGGGAGCAGCCTCCCTCAGACACCGGAAGTGAGCTGTCGGATGGTGCTGGGTCGGTCCAGTCATCTGTTCATGCAGATGCAATGGACCAAGATTCACTGCTGATTCAGTCGGATGGTGAAAGGGATAAGGAAGAGGATTACCCTTCCCTTTCGGAACAACATATGGTTGCGATGAATTTTATCCATCAATACTATCCTGAATTTGTTCCGCCGAATCAGCAAGCTGCGACAACAAAGGAGAAACCGCTGGCGTCTTTAGACGCAGACTTTGTACGGAGGAAGGAAGAAGTTCTTTCTTTCCCGGTTCAGTCTAGACAGGAATCGCAGGCTTTCGGCCATGTGGACGACGCAATATTGAACCTCTCCAGTGTGAGGAAAAAAGGCGGTTTCTTATCATTTTCCATAAATATACCATTCCTTGGACCACATTCATTTAAAATGGTTGGAGAAGATTTCAGAGAGCTCCTTTGCGTTTAGATGAGCAGGCCGAGGATTTAGACATATCCTTACCTGCTTCATTCAGTATTCGCTCAGATGTAATGGATTGTGCTATTTCATCAAGTGGAGCGAATTTAGATGCTATATCCTACGCAGATCACCTTACCAGAGCCATGGGGCAATGTCCCAATGGGAAGGAATTTGAGGACATGTGTACCTCGCTTAGAATTCTTTCCAGGACAGTCATGTATGCCACATATAACTCCGCCCTGACAGTGGCAAATCTGGAGATAATTAGACATACATGATGCAGCCCTTGTGTCATCATCACTTATAGATGATAAGGTGAAAAGCTCTCTCCTGGTCGCTCCAGTCTCCGGACATACTCTATTTGACGACAAGCTTTCATTAGTCTTTGAACAGGCTACTAAGAAAGCTTCCAGTGTTCTGCTTTTGAAGTCGGCGTCTCAGCAAGATGCTTCAGCAGACCGGGGTAAGCGAGGGAGTTCTAAATCAAAATCATCAAAAGGGAACTCCCCGCGAGGGTTCAAGAAACCCTCATATAATTACTCCGGAGGTCGTCAATACAGCTACTCGGGAAAAGGACGTAAGTCTGATCAGAATTATCGGTCAGATGCCCCTAAGCCGGCAGGACGAAGATTTTTGTGGGGAGGATGTAGTTTCTCCTCCTGTAAGCCTCGCAAGTCCTACAGGTGATGGTCAAGACCTCCATTGCTTGCCAGTTGGCGGAAGGTTATCAATCTTCGCGAGAAACTGGATAGCAGTCACGGAAGATCAGTGGGTGTGAAGTGTAGTGTCGGAAGGCCTACAGCTATCAATCCAAGGAAAAAACCCCCACTAACATGATGTCCGCATTGGGCAAATCTTCCGGCAGATCCTTTCAAAAGAGAGCCTCTCCTAGCAGAGGTACAGGCTCTTTTATTAACGGGAGCAATAGAGGTCGTCGAGAATCAAAATTCTCCAGGCTTTTACAATCACCTGTTCCTCGTACCAAAGCCAGACGGTTTGTTCCAACCGGTAATAGACTTGAGCTGGGTAAACAAGTTAATCGTGGCTCCAAAGTTCTATATGGAAACCATTCGGTCGGTAAGAGTGAGCATTCCAGTGAACGACTTTGCAGCAAGCATAGATCTAAAGGATTCTTACTTTCATGTCATGGTACATCCGGCATTCGGAAAGTACTTGCAGTTTGTTGGCGCAAGGAAGGGTTTATCAGTTCAGAGCGATGTGCTTTGGGCTGAACCTGGCTCCTTGGGCTTTCACTCGAATAATGAACTCTGTAATGTCATACTTCCAAGCTCATTCGTCTGCGGTAATGTCGGCTTACTTGGATGACATTCTTCAGAGATACGGCAACAGAATTATTCTTCAAAACGATGTTCAGAATCTGCTACAATTGCTCCGATGTCTCGGTTTCATAGTAAATGAGAAAAAGTTGGATTTAGCTCTGTCCAAGTCGTTCACTCACATGGGAATGAGCTTAGAGACTCACAACAATCTGGTTCATCTGCTGTTACCCAGAGCGAAATTAGTCAGTTGTTATGCTTTCTTTTGTCTAAACTCAGCCGCAGTAACAGCGAGGGAGTTAATGCGACTGATGGGGTGGTGTGGAGCGGCTGCGTATCTTATTCCCATGGATCGCTTTCGCACGCATCCCCTCCAGATATTCTTTACTCAGAACTGGAGTGTGAAGACGCATTCGATCAAAACCAATATTGTTTTAACGGACCTAGTAAAACAAAAGGTTCAGATTTGGGCAGATCTTCAGTGGTTAACTCAAGGAGTTCCGCTTCTACTGCTAGATCTGGCTTTCACGATTATGACAGATGCGAGTCAGACGGGCTGGGGCGCAACCCTAAGTCCCGCAGACTTGAAGTGCCAGCGTCTTCATAAACATCAAAGAGATGATGTCAGTATGGCTAGCACTACAACATAGGATTCGCCAAATAGCAAACGTCCACGTTCAAATTCTGTCGGACAATTCAACAGTAGTTGCTTACCTCAGGAACCAAGGTGGCACTCACTCAATTCCATTATGTGAATTAACAGAGACGATTCTCCTGTTCGTTCTGAATCATCACGTTCATCTCTCTATCCGTCATATACCGGGTCGTCTGAACATATTAGCAGACTCGCTCTCTAGGATAGGTCGCCTGTTGCCACCGGAGGGGACTCTCAAGCGAATATTCAGGCAGATTTGCTACCAGTGAGATCGTCCCATGATAGGTCTTTTTGCGGCACACCTGAACAATCAGTTAGCGACGTTCGTGTCGCCATGCCCAGATCATCGAGCATACGCAGTAGATGCTTTGTCAGTTTCATGGGATGGGATGATAGGATATTCATATCCTCCAGCTCCGTTGATTCAGAAGATTCTGTTAAAGATCATGCAGTCTCAATGCAAAATCCTGCTAGCAGCACCTCTGTCATTACAGAAACCTTGGATCAGTCTTCTCAGGTGTCTGTTATGGGGCGTTCCCCGGAAGCTTCCTCCACGAGAGGATTTTCTTTATCAGGGGAAGTCATTGCGCACTGCATCACAACCCGGAATGTCTCAACCTTCATGTATTTCCATTGTGCGGTCCTTCTTGCACAAAAAATTACAGGACAAGCAATTTCTAACTCTAGGAGGGCCTCCTCTTCGTTGAATTATGCAGCGAAGTGGAGGGTTTTCTTCCGTTGGTGTAGGGATCAGTCAATAGACATATACGATCCATCCTTACCAAATATTGCCGATTTCCTGGTCTACTTGTTTGACGATCTCATACTGCAGCCCGTCACTATTAAGGGCTGTAGGTCTATGTTATCAGATACTTAGACTCATCATGATAACTTGGCTATTGGATCAAATACTTCATTATCCAAGCTAGTTAGAGATTTCTCTATCAATAGACCTAGAACCCTCAGATTAAAATTTATCATATTTGTACAAAACATTGCTGATTTTTTACCCGACTTTCCTTACTTTTTCTTTGTTTGTTGAACCCTTAGGTATGACGTCGTTAATGTGGTGTGCCATGGCCTTGACCCAAGGTCATTACTCTAAGGTCTTAAGGTCACAGACTATTCATGTGTTTGTTCTTCCATTCTCGTCAGTTCCAACTTTGTCCGGTCCTTAAAAAATTATTCAATTTTCCAATCTTGTTCATACTTAACACAGTGACTGATTTCTTATGACTCAATTGTGTGTCATAATCATGATCCAAGGTCCTAACTCACAAGTTCAAGGTCAGAGACTGTTTGTATGGTCTATCTTTATCTGATGTAGAAAAATTGATTCAATGGACGGATGTTGCTCATACTTTACATAAGGGTTGCTCATGACTCAAGTGTGTGTCATGACCTTGGACCAAGGTCTTAAACTGTTCATCCATTCTAAGTTTTTCTGATTCATATAAAATTATTCAATGGGCAGATCTTTTACGTGCTTTACACAATATTTACTAATAAATCAAGGCTGACTCATGACCTTGACCTATGGTCCCAAGTCAAAGATCAAGAGCACAGACCTTGCATCTATTCTAACTTTGTCCAGTACTTAAAAAATGTTGTGACAGATTATGTTCATACTTCTCAAAGTGCTTGCTCTTGACTCGGAAGTGTGTCATGACCTTGACCCAAGATTATAGCTTCGGGGTCACAGACCGTTTGCATGTCATGACGTACACCAAACAAACAAGTATTTGCAGACTTGCGCACAATCTAGTTCTCCAGACAACCTACCATACCAACACAAGACCTTTCTTCTTGAAAATACACCATTTTGAAGGACTTTTTTTTTTACAGCTTTCCTTGTTTGATTGAGTTAAAGATGTGCGGTTTGTTATCAAAACCAAAACAGTTACAGAAAATCTGTTGTCGCGGTTTACAATTTCAGTGTTGAAAAATTCTAATCGGGTCTTTTACTTCTCAGAATAATAAAAGAAACCATCTAAGGTTAACTTTGTTTTCAAACCTTAGAGTCGCGATACCTTTTTTCGAGAACAGCTACACTAATTGGTATCATCTTAGCATGTTGCATTTACCATGAAAATAGGTGACAAAATTCATTTCTCACTCATCAGGTTTTCACCTGAGTTTACTAAAGTCATTAACAGTGTTGCAGACAATTCAAACTTGAATGTTTTATTACTATACACATATAATATTGCAACTGACTCAAGGCAAAACATCATTTTCTTAAACTTTAAACTCTTAAGATAATTTATGCATATACATTGTGCTCAGGAAATCAAGAGATATTACACAGGTGTGTTGCCCTAAACATGGAGGAGTACCTACCCAAAAATATATTTAATCTTTTTCATACAAGCACAAGAAGTACTTGTAAACCTTTAACCTCATGAACCACCAGATTGCACACGTTGATCCACAAGATGACAGTTTGCAAATACTTAATGTGTTTTCATATCTTGCTCAAAAATACAAAATAAATAAGTTTGTACATGATGGCGGCTGTTTTGTAGTTCCATGGGTTGAATAAATTGTAGTTTCAAGGAATTGAGACAGAGAGTGCTGCAACAAAAGAATGAATTTGACTTGGATATCTCGACAAAGTGTCATGTTATGGTTTATTTTATAAATGGGACAATTTGTAGTTCTTATTTGTTTGATGCAAATACATGTTCTGCCAAATACATTTCCATGTATGCATTATGTTTGAAATCAGTGTGTAGAGAGTTAAGGCCATGGTTAGGCCCCAAAAAATAGATCTTCTGTTTCTCAGGCCATTATTTGTAAAATTGCATGCGGGCGAGCGTTTTTTTATTTTATTTTTTATTTCTGTAATTATTTTTTTGCCATCAAAAGTTCATATCTTGGTTTATGTTTTTGGCCTCATAATCTACAAAATAGCATGGGTGGTGGTGTATTTTGTCCCTTTAGAGCATTGCAAAGCCATCTTGCACTCAAGGGACAAATTTATCAAATTTTTTAACTTTGGTAAAATATCAGACATAAACCATTTAATTTTGATTTTTTTTAAAGTTTCCATTGGTTATAAAAAGAGAGCATGCGGCAGCCAAAAAGACCATGCGGGAGGGCCTGAGAAACAGATTTTTAATTTTTTTTAGGCCTTAATTATAATTTATACCATCATTACCTATTCTACAATATTTGAAAAGCCTATGACATAAATTTTAGCTTTACACACCAACCGTGGTGAACACACCAGCAATGGGATTTCAATAGTTAAATTTTACACCTACAGTGGAACTACATCCAAGTTGACCTTTGGTGACGTCGACCTGATTGCAACTTGTCTAAATTTATAGCACATCGCCTCACGAAGAGTGAAATAAAAGTGACAATTATTTATTACGTTTTTAAATGAGTTTACCCCATAATACACCAAAAGTTAACAAACATGCATTGTCTCATGTTAATAAAGCATCCATAACTCGAAATGGTATGTTATTATGCTATTAAAATGAAAAAGGCCCTGTTTCATTTTCCATTTCATTGACAGCGGAAGTACCGCCCACCGATGTGCGTGTATACAAAAACAGATTTGCACGTATGTACGTCTGGTGCTCAGTAAAATCGAGAAAAAATAATAGCGACTCTTAATAATCTGACAATCATGGTATAAAAATAATATACCCAAAGTAGCTTGGTGTACCAAATGTTCACTACTCGTGGTGAAGTGATGTTAACCGTGCGCCAAAGGCTCGCGGTTAACACCACTTCACCACTCGTGGTGGACATTTGGTGCACCAAGCTGCTGTGGGTATATTCTATATTTCAATTTTAGCATTATTTGCCTCATTTTGTTGTTTGCCCGAAATAATATAAGTTATCTCCCCCTACTTGTATGGTATATGGAGATTTAATACCTGGATGTCGGTTTTTAAACACCGAGCTGCAGGCAAGGTGTTTAAATGAGACATCCAGGAATTAAATCTCCATATACCATACATGTTGGCGGATATAACGTTTTTGTCCCATTTTAAACATAATACAAACATAGTGGAAATAAATTTGTGGACACATTTCTCAGCTCCACAATCATTGGGACCAAATTCATGATAATTATTTTGTTTTTATAATCACAGAAGACAACAGATAGAGTTACATCCCTTGGGTCATTAAGGAAATGAGTAAACAGTATTTTGTTGACATATCGTCCCCTGAGTTCCAATGTGTTATATGTGCCTACTGGCACGTAGAACACATTGATACTCAGGGGACGAATTATTTGCCTTATTTTTATGATTGTATTGTCGGATGATATTTGACTATATTTTTATACAGTACCAATGACCCAGACTTAGCTGGTGCTAACTCTAACAAAACCAGGGCCAAACACAAATTTTGCCCCCCAATCCCCAAAATTTGCATCCAAAACAAAAAGAAATCATGTCCTAAAGGACCTCCATACTACGCCTCCACTGCGCATGCGCAGTGACGCAGACGTCCCGAAATTGGCGCCAATTATCATTCTCTGTTTGGCCCTTCATCAGTCAACATCTCACTGATCTTTGTGCTTGTAAATCTCAGTTTAAAGGATGCCAGACACGTAATTTTTGGAGAAAATGTGATTCTAGGATAGAAGGAGGAGAGGAAAAGGAAGTGACAAAAAATAATCAGGGCTGTACTTAAAATTTTTTGATGAAATTATGTTAAGTTGCCTATTTTCGAGGCATGGGCCTCTTGTTGTCATTCTTGCTAAATGTTGCACTGCTTATTCAGTGTTTCCTCTCCCCTAGCCTGCTAAAGTCCCCCCTTGCAATTCTCCCATGCTTTTGGCATATTTTTGAGAAAGTTCATTTCTAAAATTTCCTGGGAGAGTTGCTTGGTTACAGAATGTTTTCTGTTATTTTCCCCATAGTTACGTTTTCACCCATGGGTGTATAACGTTGTGTTCTGCATCTTCCATCTGATGTTCTGCAGAGTCTCCCCTGGGAGTCTCTGTTTTGCATCAGATAGAGTGTAATTTGATGACTGATTCCGGGCCAGTTTTTTCAGTGCCTGGAGTCATGTTTTCTGGTGTTTTACACTGTTTGTTTACATTGGCAACAGCCTTTTTTGAGGGGGGCTGTTTGCCTTTGGTGTAGTTTATCTCACTATAAGATACATTTATATTATCCGTAAGTGTCTCATTAATTATTTAATATAAATTTAAAATTTTTGACCACACTTTGCCATCGGATCCATCGGGGCTCAACGTTACTTTTCAGCAACTTGGGCTTCGCTGAAAAAATATTTTTTCAAAATTATTTTGATTTGCAATTGTTTTTTCATTTATTAATGGATCATGTTATTATGTATCTTTGTGTCAGGGGTTTTTGCGAGTAACTAGGACTTGTTGTCCTTTCACAATGAAGGGACGTTGTTCAAATTGTAATAGGAAGAAATCTTCCTCTGACTTTCATGATCATTGTATTAATTGTAGTCAGTGTTCTCGCATTAATCCCTGTCCTATATGTGAATATTGGGATGAGAAACATTGGAAACGTGTGTCACGATATGTTGTTTCTGGAGAAAGGGCTATGCCGGCTCTTTCTCCGCAAGGTCACTCTACTCTCTCAGTTTCTATTTCAGAGGAACCAGAACAGGGTGATGTTTCCATGTTATCTTCTACTAGTGTGCGTCCGTCGTCACAAATGAATTCAGAGCTAGCAGCAAAAGTGCTCATGGAGATTAGACAAATGTCGTCCGCTAGCTCGCCCGGTGTAGCGTCCATTCACCGAATGGTTCGGCAGCCGGGTTCGTCCGATGCGGTCCAGGAGGAAATTTTGGGTGATGCGAGCACTATAAACATAATAGATGCACACCCAGTGACGGCGGATAGTAAGCGAGAATGGAGGAAGCCTTTGAGTCCGGTTCCTAGCTCGTCCAGGTCCAGCCGGGCTGCGAGCGAGAGAGGCCCCTCTCTCGTACAACAACATCTGGGACCAGATGTTGTGGTACAGAATGTGTCCGTCGCTCGGGACGCTCCGTTGTATAAGCAGTCCGCGGAGACTGTTAAGGCTTCCTCTTCTCGTCAGCGCACACGACCGCACCTTGGCTGCGTGACCGCCGATATATTACCAGCTTCGCCGATCAAGGATTCTTCGGCGACCAGGTCACACCATCCGGCAGCCAGGGATTCGAGACCGATGGACTCCGGACGTTCGCATAGGAAAAGTATGCGGGAGCCATCTGATGCGGAGCTGCCCTCGGCAAAGCAGCGAAAGACTGCGCCTCCGCAGGTCTCGACGCCGGACATTCTTGTGCAGATAGCACAGCTTATCGCAGCATCCCAGCAGCCGACAGAAACGGTGTCGGATCGAGAATTATCCGACGGCGCTGGGTGGGTACGCTCCGCCGAAGCATCGGGGGCGGACGACCGGGAACATCATGAGGTCCGACCGGATGGTGACAGGGATACGGATGACTTGGGGCTATCCCTTTCGGAACAACATAAAGCTGCCATGGACTTCATCCGGCACTTTCTCCCTCAAGTTGTTCCGTCGGGCCAGACTGCTGCGGTTCCGGACAAGAGGATTATAGCGTCATTGGACTCTGAATTTTTTTGAGCGGTTCAGGGACATCGCTCCCAAGTTTCCGTCGCAGTCCAAAAATGTTGCAAGAACATTTGAATTATTGAACGACGCTATATTTAAACTTGCTTCCAAGACGGGGAAAGCAGGTTTCTTGTCCGCTAATACTCTCAACCTGCCTTTCATTAATGCAAGGAATAAATTCGATACGGCAGGGCAGGGTATCCCGAGAGTTCCTCTGCGTATGGACGACGAGGCGGAAGACTTAGAGCTATCATTACCGTCGTCGGCTTCTATTCCAACCGCGGTGTTGGAAACAGCTATTGCGTCTAACAGAGCCAATTTAGATGCCTTATCTTACGCAGATCACCTTACTAAGGCGTTATCACTGCACCTTCAAGGGAAAGAGTTTCAGGATATACAATCCTCTTTAAGACTTCTTTCAAGGGCAGTAGCTTATTCCACGGGTAACTCCGCCCTTTCAGTGGCAAATCTGGAGTTGGTTAGACGTGACGCAGCCCTAGCTACATCCACACTAGTGAATACTAAGGTGAAGAACTCTCTTAGAGTCGCTTCGGTCTCCGGAGAACTTCTCTTTGACGGCAAGCTTTCTGCTATTTATGATAAAATTACAAAGAAAGCTTCGGATTCTCTGTTGTTCAAATCTGCTTCTAAGAAGTCGGATACAGCAGACAAGAATAAGACAGGCACTTCTGGGTCTAATGCGCCCAAGAGAGGTTCCTATAGAGGTTCCGGTGCGTCCTCTTGGTCTTATTCGAGAGACCGTCAGGGTAGCGACTCTCGTTCGGGACGTCCTTCAGGCCGGGACAATCAGTCGGACGCCCCGAGGTCGACGGGGCGAGGTGCGGGTCGTGGAGGACGTGGTTTCTCCTACCGCAGGCCTCGCAGATCCAGGAGGTGATGGCTTAAACCTCTATCGCGTACCGGTTGGCGGAAGGTTGTCGAGCTTTTCACAAGAATGGGCGTCGATTACGGACGACCCTTGGGTGAGAGGAGTGACTTCGGAAGGTCTAAAGATATCCTTCAAACGAAAGCCTCCATTAACTCGAAGTCCAAAGTGGACTCATCTTCCGTCAAATCCGCAGAAAAGAGATGCTCTGCTATCAGAGGTGCAGGCTCTTTTAATGAAGAACGCGGTAGAGGTCGTAGAAAACCAGGAATCTCCGGGATTCTACAGCCATCTGTTTCTGGTTCCGAAACCAGACGGCTCGTTCCGTCCAGTCATAGATTTGAGCTGGATAAACAAGCTGATCGTCGCTCCGAAGTTTTATATGGAGACGATTCGGTCGGTCAGAGCGAGTATTCGGGTGAACGATTATGCAACAAGCATAGATCTCAAAGATGCGTACTTTCACGTCATGGTACATCCGACATTCCGAAAGTACCTACGCTTCGCAGTCCTAGGAGTGGTGTATCAATTCCGGGCGATGTGCTTCGGATTGAATCTAGCACCCTGGGCTTTCACTCGGGTAATGAACTCGGTAATGATCTATTTCCGAGCTCATTCATCTGCGGTAACGTCGGCCTACCTGGACGACATTCTTCAGAGGTACGGCAACGAGTTAATGCTTCAGAACGATGTTCAGAATCTTCTTCTATTGCTCCGACGTCTCGGTTTTATAGTAAACGAGGAGAAGTCGGATCTGGTGCCGTCCAAGTCATTCACTCATCTGGGAATGAGCTTCGAGACGCACAACAATCTCGTTCATCTGCCGTTAACCAGAGCGAAATTAGTCAGTTGTTACGCTCGCTATTGTCTGCACGCAGACAAAGTCACGGCGAGAGAATTTATGAGACTGATAGGTCTGTGCGGAGCCGCCGCAGATCTCATTCCGATGGGGCGGTTACGCACATGTCCTCTTCAAATTTTCTTGACTCAGAATTGGAGTGTGAAAATTCATTCGCTCGATGTAGACGTTCTCTTGTCAGATCAAGTGAAACAAGAGATTCAGACTTGGGCAAACATTCAGTGGTTAACTCAGGGAGTTCCGCTGCAGTTGCCGGATCCGAGTTTTACCATTATGACGGATGCCAGTCAAACAGGTTGGGGTGCATCATTAATCCCAACGGATTCGAGATGCCAGGGTCTTTGGGATCCGCAATTCCTGTGCAAGCACATAAACATCAAGGAAATGATGTCAATTTGGCTTGCGTTACGTCACTGGATGGACATTATTCACAATGCTCATGTCCAAATCCTATCCGACAATACGACAGTAGTGGCGTATATATGGAATCAGGGAGGCACTCATTCAGTTCCGTTGTTCAATCTAACGGAAAGAATCCTTCTGTTTGCGCTAGAACATCACGTTCTTCTCTCGGTCCGTCACATACCGGGTCGTCTGAATGTGCTAGCAGACTCCCTTTCACGAAAGGGTCGCTTGTTGCCATCGGAGTGGACTCTCAACAAACAAGTATTCAATCAGATTTGCTACCAATGGGAACGGCTAATGATAGACTTATTTGCGACACATCTCAACAATCAGTTGCAGACGTATGTGTCTCCGTGTCCGGATCCAAGAGCATTTGCAGTAGACGCTCTGTCGATCCCTTGGGACGGAATGATAGGATATGCGTATCCTCCAGCGCCGTTAATTCAACAAGTATTGCTAAAGATAAAACAATCTCAATGCAAGATTCTGTTGGTAGCATCTCTGTCGCCACAGAGACCGTGGATAAATCTACTCAGGTGTCTGTTGTGGGACCTACCGCGAAAGATTCCTCCACGGGAGGATCTTCTTTCGCAGGGGAAATCGCGCCAACTCCATCACAACCCGCAAGGTCTCAACCTTCACGTTTTTCCGTTGTGCGGTCCTTCTTGCATGGCAAACACTTTACAGGACGAGCAGTGGACGCGATTTCTAACTGTAGGAGGACCTCCTCTTCGCTAAACTATGCGGCTAAGTGGAAGGTTTTTCGTCGTTGGTGTAGGGATCATTCTGTACATATATTCGATCCCTCTATACCAAACATTGCAAACTTTCTAGTATACTTGTTTGACGAAATCAAACTGCAGCCTGTTACTATAAAGGGTTATAGATCTATGTTATCTGATACCTATGCACATCATGATAGTTTACAAATTGGATCTAATGTCTCTTTATCTAAGTTGGTTAGAAACTTTTCGATAAATAGACCCAGAACTCTTAGATTAATTCCTAAGTGGAATTTAGCTTGGGTTCTTCTTAAATTGAAGGAAAAGCCATTTGAACCTCTTGGGACAGTAGATTTCAGATTCTTATCTTATAAGACAGCTTTTCTCTTAGCTTTCTCTTCTGCTAGAAGAGTCAGTGAGCTTCATGCACTGTCGGTGGATGATTCTCACTATCGTAGTGTTGGGAACACTATCACCTTCACTACTAATGTGGGTTTTTTAGCTAAGAATCAGGCTCCTAATAAATATCCGGAACCTATTGTTATTAAGGCTCTTCCGTCTTCAGACGGGCGTAGGCCTTTACTCTGTCCTGTTAGAGCGTTACGTATCTATAAACAGAGATCTCAGTTTATCAGAAAGGGACGGAAACGTTTCTTTCTGTCTTTGATGCCTAATAGAAAGGACATTTCGGTCCATTCTATTGCTAGATGGATTCAATTAACTATCCGTACTGCTTATGAAAATTTATCTTCTTCTCAGCAGTCTGTGCTTAAGATTTCTGCTCATGAAGTAAGAGCTCTTTCTACTTCCTGGGCTTATGCTAATAGTGTTGCTATTACAGATTTAGTGAAGGCTGCTTATTGGTCTCAGCCATCCACATTTACGAATTTTTATCTCAGAAATATTGAGTCCATTTCTGGAGACCTGCATTGTTTAGGTCCGTTATCTGTTGCTCAGAATGTTGTCCACTAAACAGTTGCAACTATAGTTATGCAGGCTTTCTGTTCCGGCAGTGACTCCATCCGGCTGCCCTCTTCGCTCTGGGCTATTTGACCCAGGGCAAGGGGAAGGGGGGGGGGGGGGGGGGGGGCGGGTGTTCCCTTAGGTCACCTGCTTTATAGTGAAAAGCAAGGGAATGCCTCCTCCAAGTCAGTATTTCTGAGTCGCTTCCGGGATGGTTTTAAAGTGTAATATTAATGTTTAAATTCATTCATGTCTTATTTTTAAAGTGTAGCTCGGTGTGAAGCATTTGTATATGTCAAGTGTGAAACGGGCTTTAATATACAATACTCTGACACTTTTAAATGACTATAAAGAGTCTCAATTCTCTGGACTACTTTATTTATTGGCTTACTTTAAAAATAATTAGTATAAGGGATATACTGGATGTTAATAGAGAACATGAATGTTATTGTGCTCAATTATTAAGGGTAGTGTATCTTTCTAATTTAATATTAAATAAGAAAGATACATGTAAAGCCTAATACTCCTTTTCTCCTTAAGGGGTTACCTCTTTACTATATAGTTGAGCTTATTGGATTTTCCTCTATGTCCTAGGCCCTCCAGCCTGTTTACTATTCAGCTAAGTCTGGGTCATTGGTACAGTATAAAAATGTTAAAAAATTTATAGTAATTTATATATTTTTTATACTTACCAATGACCCAGACGGGGATGGCCCTCCCTGGAGTTGGGAACTCTTGCCTCCCCGCTGAGTACATAGCGCTGACCAGGCACTGCCAGTAAGAATGATAATTGGCGCCAATTTCGGGACGTCTGCGTCACTGCACATGCGCAGTGGAGGCGTAGTATGGAGGTCCTTTAGGACATGATTTCTTTTTGTTTTGGATGCAAATTTTGGGGATTGGGGGGCAGAATTTGTGTTTGGCCCTGGTTTTGTTAGAGTTAGCACCAGCTAAGTCTGGGTCATTGGTAAGTATAAAAAATATATAAATTACTATAAATTTTTTAACTTTCCTGGTTTTTTGGTTCGATTTTTATTTCGAGGCGAGCAAAAGTGAAAAGCTTTCGTTTAAACCATATACCCCCGATGTTTCGTGTGTGCTTATACCCTGGATGTTACACGCTCTCATATACCTTGGATGTTGGGTGCACCCTTTGCTATGGCTATTTGTCCAAGGCATTCTGACCAATCAAAAGACAGAATTTATAGGGATACAGGGAAAATGCATTTTTCTTTATTATTGACTCTGCAAATGGGTCACCTTTATTGGACCAGGAGAATACACCATTTCATGTTACTTCCTCATCCATTGAAAGGCCAGATTATTGCCTCATTTTTGCCAGACTGCCATGTTCTGCTTTTAATCTTGACCATTGGAAGTTCTACCATCTGAGACAACCTACACATGCAAGTAGGGCTGCATGATATTCAAAACTGAATACCGGTATCGGTATTAAAAAAAATACCGCGGTATACCGGTATATCGAAAACTGTTAAGATATTTGAACACAAGTACCACAATCAAGACTTGAGGCATCACAGACAGAACAATTTAGCATGCCTTGATGATGCGGTTCGAAATACCTTTACCCAACGCAGACGATATCAAAATTTATTATTTTCAAAATCAGTTTATCAGATTTTCCCCTAAGATTTGAACAAAACTATATCATGTGACCCCCTCATTGGAACGAGCTCGTTCCAATGAGGGGTCACATGATATAGTTTTGTTGAAATTTTTGAAAATTATTTTTTCAACTGCTGAATTTGTACATTACAAGGGCACAAACAGACGATTCCTTGGATAAAGGTATAAAATTATTCATTCGGGGGCTACAGTTAAAAAAAACTCAAGACATCTTGAAAATTAAATTGTGAATAAATAATGGCGATAAACCGATCTCTTTGTAATTACACCGATATTCAATCGATATTGGTTTGAATACCAGTATATATCGGTTTATCGATATACCGTGCAGCCCTACATTCAAGGAAGCAGTGTGTAAATGCAAAATGATAAAATATGCATCTTGTGGAAAGGGATATATTCAGGGCGTATATTTCGTCTAAATTTGTGAGAAACCATTTGGATTCTCGTGAAAATGGTTGCGAGAATCCATACCTACTTTGAGTGTCCCAGGATCCCATGATGCCACCAAGGTTGAATCACTGTTGTATACTGATAACACATGTTAACCTTTTACCCAACACACTTTTTTAATTTTTAAAACTAAGTTTGATAATTTTTAAACAATAAATAATAAATAAATGATAAAATAATTAAATGAACAATATTTACCAATAAAATCTTACAAATGTGGTTGTCGTTGGAACCGGCTCAATGAGCCGGTTCCAATGACAGCCATATTTGTGAGGTTTTATTGACAAAGTGTCAGGATATTTCAGGCCATGTTAGCCTTCTATTGGTTAATTTGTTGCCACTGTGTTAGTTAAAGGGTTAAATTGACTCAATTTTTTTTTCATGTGAATCCTAGCAGAGGTGCAATGAGAATCTACATGGATTCTCGGCGCTTTTATTGCGCGAATCTTTGTGCGAATCGATTCTCGGATTTTCGTCGAAATATAAGCCCTGATATTAGTCCATTGTCCCCTGAGGATAAAATTAATAATTGATAATAACCTCATTCCGCATTTTGTTCTGATAACCCAGAATAATGCTAAACTGAAAATTAACTAACCATGGCCTAATCAGACGGCCACCTTACTTTTGATAATTATTTGATTAACCTTCTGAACACTAAGGCCCCGCAAAGTAGATCTTCTGTATTTTTATACTACAACCAATGGCTCAGACTAGCTGGTGCAAACTCGATATAATTCAGGGCCAAACACAAATTTTGAACCTCCCAATCCCCAAAATTTGCATACGAAACCAAAAAATTGAAGTCCTGTCTAGTCCTCCATACTTTTGTTTACTGCATATCCACTGCAGCACGGTAGCCAGGAAGGTACCAGAATTAGTGCAAACCATCATTTGGAACAACATATGGTAGCGATGAATTTCATTTAGCAATACTATCCTGTCCTTGTTCCACCTGATCAGCAAGCTGCGTCTGCTAGGCAGAAACCATTGTCGTCCCTAGACAGAGATATCATGCAAAGGAAAGCTAATGTTCTTTCCTTCCTGGGACTATCTTGGCAAGTGTCGGAGGCCTTCGGCCACATTAACGATGTCATATTCAACCTAGCAAGTTCAAAAAAGAAAGGCAGTTTCTTATCTGCATCTTCAATCAGTATACCGTTTCCTGGATCACGTTATTTTAAAACTGTTGGAGATGATGTTCAGAGAGCTTCTCTGCGTCTGGGTGAGCAGGCTGGAGATTTGGATATATCCTTGCTTACATCATTCAATTTATGCTCGAATGTGATGTTATCTTTTATTTCAACTAATAGAGCGATTCTGGATGCTGTGTCCTACGCAGATCATGTCACCAGGGCTCTGGCACAGCGTCTAAATGGAAAGGAATTTGAGGATGTTAGTTTCTCGCTAAGAGTTCTTTCCAGGGCAGTCATGTATGCCACCTATCACTCTTTTTGCGACACACCTGAACAATCATTTATCAACGTTCATGTCGCCATACCCAGATCATCGAGCGTATGCAGTAGATGCTCTATCAATCTCATGGGACGGAATGATAGGATATACATATCCTCCTGCTTCATTGATTCTGCAGATTCTGTTAAAAATCAAACAGTCTTACTGCAAAATTCTGGTAGTAGCACCTCTGTCGTCACAGAAACCCTGGATCAGTCTTCTCAGGTGTCTGTTATGGGACATTCCCCAGAAGCTTCCTCCTCTAAAGGACCTTCTATATCAGGGGAAGTCCTGTGCACTGCATCACAACCCGGAAGGTCTCAACCTTCACGTATTTCCGTTGTGCGGTCGTACTTGCATGGAAAACATTTTACAGGACGAGCAGTGGATGCAATTTCTTACTGTAGGAGGACCTCCTCTTCATTGAATTATGCAGCTAAGTGGAGGGTTTTCTTCCATTGGTGTACAAACCAGTCTGTAGACATTTACGATTCGTCCATTCCTCAGATTGCCAATTTCCTGGTCTACTTTTTGACAAATTAAACTTGCAGCCCGTCACAATTAAGGGCTATAGGTCTATGTTATCAGACACTTATGCTCATCATGATAACTTGGCTATTGGATCAGATTCTTCTTTATCCAAGCTAGTTAGAATTTCTCTATTAATAGGCCTAGAACCCTCAGATTAATTCCTAAATGGAATTTGGCTTGGGTTCTGTTGAAGCTTCAAGAAGCTCCGTTTGAGCTGTTAGACGATGTAGAGTTCAAATTCTTGACCTATAAAACGGCATTTCTCTTAGCCTTTGCATCTGCCAGAAGAGTAAGTGAACTTCATGCATTATCTGTTGATGATTCCCATTACCGTAGTGTGGGTAATACTGTTACCATCACTATGGACTTGGGATTATTGGCTAACAATCAGATTCCGGATAAGTGGCCACAGCCTATTATCATTAAGGCTTTACCATCCTCAGACAACCGTAGACCTTTGCTGTGTCCAGTTAGAGTAATACGCATTTATAAACGTAATCGAGTTTTATTAGAAAGGGAAGAACAAGATTCTTTCTTTCCTTGATTCCTAACAGAAAGGATATATCTGTTCATTCTTTTGCTAGATGGACTCAGCTGGCAATACATATTGCCTATGAAAGTCTGTCTTCGGATCAACATTCTGTCAACAACATTTCAGCGCATGAGGTTAGAGCACTGTCTGCTTCTTGGGCTTATTCTAACAGAAAAGCCATTACTGATCTTATGAAGGCTGCCTACTGGACACTAGTGATGAACCGATAATCGGAATCGGCAATCGGAATTGGTCGATTATGACAACCGGCAGTTTCCGGTTATTCTATATTTAACACTGAATATTAAAAATCCCTTTGATATCTGGCCATTTCAATAGTTTCCCCATTGAAAACGTGTGTAGATTGTAGAGTTCATGTAAACGTTGGAGAAACAAATAAAGGCAGGTAACTGATATATACATTCTAACAAACGTGCAAACCATGCGTCATACGACTTAACAACACATATTAACATCAAAATTATTATTCATTTAAGACAAAGTATGTGTACTCAGTATATTCCTGGTTAATACAGCCAAGTGTATTGTATCCTTACACAAAACCGTATTAACACTATTTACCGGCATAGAACAATATCGTGTGATTGTATCGTTAATAACGATCTTTTCCCCACACCCCAACCAAAATGCAAATATTATTTTGGCTAATATTGCCCAGCACTAAATATGCACACTCGGAGAACTTATGTGATATTAAGCTTTTGTAATGGATGATTTATTAATGAAATTTTGTTGTATTACAGACACCAACAGATTTTCTTCTGTGTCCTATTTCAACCATCGGAATCGGCAGAGAAATAATCGGTAATCGGTTGATAGAAAGTTTTGCTAATTGGTTCATCACTACAGGACACAGCCCTCTTCATTTACCAACTTTTTACCTTGGAAATTTAGAGTCTACGTCCATTGACCTCAGATCTTTAGGTCCTCTTCCTGCTGCTCAGAATGTCGTCCATTAATATTACATCTAGAAGGTGTTTAGGCAGCCTGCTCGAGCACTGATGCCGTTTCACTGCCCTCTTCGTTCTGACGAATTTTCCTTCAGAACAAGGGTAGGGGGGTGGGTGGATGTTTTTCTCTTACGTTATCTGGCTTTATAGTGAAAAGCAAGGGAATACCTCTTCCAGAGACAGTAGTCCAGCGTCATTGCTGAGTGGTTTTAATGTGTAGCTTGGTGTGAAGCAATAACTTTGTCTCATTTATATTCTGTTTTTGAAGTGTAGTTCACTGTGAAGCATTTGTATATGTCACATGTCAAACGAGTGTTTCTATACAATCCTTGGACACTTTTAAATAAGTATAAAGCGTCTTATTCTCTGGACTAGCTTTATAATTGGTTTCCTTCACTGAATTAGCATAAGGGGTTATTCTGGCATTAAATGGAGAAATTATGTAATTCTTAATTACATTGATGGTGTTATGTCATTTTCATTTTTTTTTCTTTTTAGCTCACCGAAGGGAGCTTAACTTATCACTTGCCGTCCGTCGTCGTCGTCCGTCGTGAACTTCACATTATCGACTTCTCCCAAACCAATAGCCCAATTTTATTCAAATCTTGGTCAAATATTCGTCCACCAATACCAATTCGGATTTGTTCAAATAAAGTTGCCTTTCCCCCTGGGTGGTGCCAAACCCCCAAGGGGCACCAAAATCCTTAAAAATCTTCTTCTCATGAACTATTAGTGACAGAGACCTGATATTTGGTTTGCAGCTTCCTTTTGGGTTGTAGACTCAGGCTTGTACACAGAAAGTTCGAGGGGCAATATTTGCCATTGTTATGGGAGGGGCAGTAATTTTGGCCACGCCCAAAATTTCTATTTTCCAAACCGAGAGGCTGATTTGAACCAAATTTTATGTGAGGGCTTATTGGGTCATGAGTACTTGATTTATGCCAAAAAAAAATTTCCCGCAGCCCCGTGGGAACCGCAGGAGCTAAAAATAGAAAAAATTTAAAACGCCCATATCTCCAAAACTGCACGGCATTGAGAATTTTTATGTGGTGTGCAGCTTCCTTAGGACCAACAGAAAGGATTGGTAAAAAAAAATTGCCATCGGTTTTATCATAGGGTACAGTTTCGGGACTTTGAAAAAGTGCTGAGTCAGCACTTTTTAACACTGTAGGCAATGGGAAAAACATTAAAAAATCTTCTTCTCCAGATCCAGCAGGCAGAATCTTTTGATATTTGTTATGCAACATTGTAGGGTGGATCTGATTCAAGTTTGTTCAAATCGGCCCCCTGTGTTCATATTTGGGCTCAGTATAGGAGCCCGATTTCGAACTTAGTGCATTTCAGGCAAATTTCTTAAAAAATCTTCTTCTCCAGATCCAGCAGGCAGAATCTTTTGATATTTGGTATGCAACATTGTGGGGTGGATCTGATTCAAGTTTGTTCAAATCGGCCCCCTGGGTTTATATTTGGGCTCAGTATAGGAGCCCAAATTTGAACTTAGTGCATTTCAGGCAAATTTCTTCAAAAATCTTCTTCTCCAGATCCAGCAGGCAGAATCTTTTGATATTTGGTATGCAACGTTGCGGGGTAGATCTGATTCAAGTTTGTTCAAATCGGCCCCCCTGGGTTAATATTTGGGCTCAGTATAGGAGCCCGATTTCGAACTTAGTGCATTTCAGGCAAATTTCTTAAAAAATCTTCTTCTCCAGATCCAGCAGGCAGAATCTTTTGATATTTGGTATGCAACATTGTAGGGTGGATCTGATTCAAGTTTGTTCAAATCGCCCCCCTGGGTTCATATTTGGGCTCAGTATAGGAGCCCGATTTCGAACTTAGTGCATTTCAGGCAAATTTCTTAAAAAATCTTCTTCTCCAGATCCAGCAGGCAATATCTTTTGATATTTGGTATGCAACATTGTGGGGAGGATCTGATTCAAGTTTGTTCAAATCGGCTTCCTAGATTCATATTTGGGCTCACTATAGAAGCTCGAATTTGAACTTAGTGCATTTCATGCAAATTTCTTAAAAAATCTTCTTCTCCGGATCCAGCAGGCAGAATCTTTTCATATTTGGTAAGCAACATTGTGGGGTCGATCTGATTCAAGTTTGTTCAAATCGGCTCCCTGGGTTTATATTTGGGCTCAGTATAGGAGCCCAAATTTGAACTTAGTGCATTTCAAGCAAATTTATTAAAAAATCTTCTCCAGATCCAGCAGGCAGAATCTTTTGATATTTGGTATGCAACATTGTGGGATGGATCTGATTCAAGTTTGTTCAAATCGGCTTCCTAGATTCATATTTGGGCTCACTATAGAAGCCCGAATTCGAACTTAGTGCATTTCAGGCAAATTTCTTTAAAAATTTTCTTCTCCAGATCCAGCAGGCAGAATCTTTTGATATTTGGTATGCAACATTGTGGGATGGATCTGATGCAAATTTGTTCAAATTGGCTCCCTAGATTCATATTTGGGCTTACTATAGAAGCTCGAATTCGAACTTAGTGCATTTCAGGCAAATTTCTTAAAAAATTTTCTTCTCTAGATCCAGCTGGCAGAATCTTTTGATATTTGGTATGCAACATTGCGGGGTGGATCTGATTCAAGTTTGTTCAAATAGGCCCCCTGGATTCATATTTGGGCTCACTATGGAAGCTCAAATTTAAACTTAGTGCATTTCGGGCAAATTTCTTCAAAAATCTTCTTCTCCAGATCCAGCAGGCAGAATCTTTTGATATTTGGTATGCAACATTGTGGGGTGGATCTGATTCAAGTTTGTTCAAATCGGCCCCCTGGATTCATATTTGAGCTCACTATGGAAGCTCAAATTTAAACTTAGTGCATTTCGGGCAAATTTCTTCAAAAATCTTCTTCTCCAGATCCAGCAGGCAGAATCTTTTGATATTTGGTATGCAACATTGCGGGGTGGATCTGATTCAAGTTTGTTCAAATCGGCCCCCTGGATTCATATTTGGGCTTAATATAGAAGCCCGAATTCGCACTTAGTGCATTTCGGGGAAATTTATTAAAAAATCTTCTCCTCCAGATCCAGCAGCAGAATCTTTTGATATTTGGTATGCAACATTGTGGGGTGGATCTGATTCAAGTTTGTTCAAATCGGCTTCCTAGTTTCATATTTGGGCTCACTATAGAAGCTCGAATTCGAACTTAGTGCATTTCAGGCAAATTTCTTAAAAAATCTTCTTCTCCAGATTCAGCTTCAGAATCTTTTCATATTTGGTAAGCAACATTGTGGGGTGGATCTGATTCAAGTTTGTTCAAATCGGCCCCCTGGGTTTATATTTGGGCTCCGTATAGGAGCCCAAATTTTAACTTAGTGCATTTCAAGCATATTTCTTAAAAAATCTTCTTCTCCAGATCCAGCAGGCAGAATCTTTTGATATTTGGTATGCAACATTGTGGGGTGGATCTGATTCAAGTTTGTTCAAATCGGCCCCCTGGGTTTATATTTAGGCTCAGTATAGGAGCCCAAATTTGAACAGTGCATTTCAGGCAAATTTCTTTGAAAATCTTCTTCTCAAGATCCAGCAGGCAGAATCTTCTGATATTGGGTATGCACCATGCTTAGGGGGGTGGGATTCAAGTTTGTTCAAGCCAAGTCCCTGGGTTTATATTTGGGCTCACTGTGGTAGCCCGAATTATAACTTAGTTCAAAATGAGGAATTTTCTTTAAAAATCTTCTTCAGATCCAGCAGTCGGAATGTTTTGATATTTGGTATGCAGCATCCTTAGGGGGTGAGATTCAAGTTTGTTCAAGCCATGTCCCTAGGTCCATATTTGGACTCACTGTGGGAGCTCGAATTGTAACTTAGTTCAAAATGAGGACTTTTCTTTAAAAATCTTCTTCTTCAGCCATGTCCCTAGGTCCATATTTGGCCTCACTGTGGGAGCTCGAATTGTAACTTAGTTCAAAATGAGGACTTTTCTTTAAAAATCTTCTTCAGATCCAGCAGTCGGAATGTTTTGATATTTGGTGTGCAGCATCCTTAGGGGGGTGAGATTCAAGTTTGTTAAAGCCAAGTCCCTGGGTTCATATATGTGTTCCCTGTGAGAGCCTGAATTATAACTTAGTTCAATGTGAGGAATATTCTTTAAAAATCTTTTTTTTTTAGATCCACTGGTCAGAATCTTTGGATATTTGGTATAAGCTTTTCTTAGGAGGAGCAGATGCAACTTGTTGAAATCAATTCTCTGGGTTGATATAAATTTAGGCTACCATGTCAGGTGAGCGCCCTCAGGCCCCTTGGGGCCTCTTGTTTTTATAAGAGAAGGACATATGTAATTCCTCTGTCTTCTCCTATTCTCCTGTAGGAGCTATTCTTTATCAAAGTAATTGAGAGATTGGATTTTCCTTTAAGTCCTAGGCCCTCCAGCCTTTTTACTATTCAGCTAAGTCTGGGCCATTGGCTGTAGTATAAAAATATGATAAATTTAAAGTAATTTGTATATTTTTTGTACTTACCAATGGTCCAGCCGGGGATGGCCCACCCATGAGTGGGCACGCATTCCTCCCCGCTGATTATAACATTTAGCAGGCACTAAACAAAAGTATGGAGGACCAGATAAGACTTCGATTTTTCGGTTTTGTATGCAAATTTGGGGGATTGGGGGGTTCAAAATTTGTGTTTGGCCCTGAATTTTGTGGAGTTAGCACCAGCTAAGTCTGGGCCATTGGTAAGTATAAAAAATATACAAATTACTTTAAATTTATAATATTTTTATACTGTACCAATGACCCAGACTTAGCTGGTGCTAACTCTAAATTATTCAGGGCCAAACACAAATTCCCCCCAATCCCCAAAATTTGCATCCAAATAAAAAAATCCAATGTCCTATATGGTCCTCCATACTTTAGTCCACTGCACATGCGCAGTGTCAAGGAAGTACCGAAATTGGCGCCAAATCCTCATTCTTTGTTTGGCCCTTCTATCAGTAACATCTCACTGATATCTGTGCTTATAATCTCAGTTAAAATGATGCCAAACACAAAATCATGATGGAAATGGTGGATCCAAGGATGAAATAAGAGGATGAGAGGAAGAAACAGTGGAAGGATGTGTTCAGGGCTGTAACTTATAATTTTTATGTAAAATTATTTCATGTTCCCTAATTTCGGGGCATGGGCCTGATGTTTTCATTCTTGCTATGAAATCTCCACTGTTTGTTAAGTGTTTCCTCTCTCCCTTTCCTTGAAACCTCCCTTGCTAATCTCCCATGCTTTTGGTATAATTTTGGAAATTTTTTTATTGAAATTTCTTGGGAGTTTTAGCATAGTTACAGAACGTTTATTCTGTTATCCCCATGGTTACGTCCTCACCCTAGGGGTGTTCTACCATCCGATTTATCGCTGATTTTTCTGTGGAAGATTCTGTTTTACGTCGGATAGTGTTTTAAATTGGTTACTGATTTTCGGGCCATGTTTTTCAGTGCCTGGAGTCTTGTTTCCGGTTTTTATTGACTTTTGTTTACGTTGACAACTGTTATTTCTGTCAGTGATTCCTTGTCTTCTGTAAGGTTTATTATATAGTCAGATACATTAATATTGTCCGTAAGTGTAACATTAATTTTTAGAAATGTTTTAAAATTTTTGTCCACTCTTAGGCTTTTTTGGGATCCATTTGGGCTCATTGTTCCCTTTGGGAACTTGGGCTCTTGTCAAAATTTTTTCGAAAATTTTCTTTTGAATTATTTTTCGAAATTTTTTTATGGATTGTATCATTATTATTATGTATCTTTGTATTTTCAAGGTTTAGTGCGAGTACTATGGCTGTATAATATTTTTTAATTATGAAAGAATATTGTTCAAATTGTAAATTGAGGAAGTCTTCCTCTGATTCTCATGCTCATTGTATTTGCTGTAGTCACTGTACTCGCACTAATTCTTGTTCAGTGTGTGCCAGTTGGGATGACAAACATTGGAGACAAGTGTCACGGTATATTGTTAGTGGTGAGAGATCGATGCCGGTTCTCTCACCACAGGGTCACTCTAGTTTTTCAGTCTCTTTTTCAGAGGAACAAGAACAGGGTGATGTTTCCGTGATGTCTTCCGGAAGTGGGCTGCCGTCGTCGCAAACCAATGAAGAGCTAGCAGCAAAAGTGCTCAAGGAAATCAGACAAGTGCCTAGCTTGACCGGCGGATCTATCACTCATAATGTGGGTGATGTGACGCCGGGTACGTCCACTGCGGTCCAGGAGAGGAGAAAGGGTGTTGCGAGCACTATAATCTTGGATCACGCACACCCTGCGACGACAGATCGGAGGATGGATCAGAGGAATCCAGTTAGTCCGGTAGCTAGCTCGTTCAGGTCTACCCGCAATGCGAGCGAGAGAGGCCCCTCTCTCTTACAATATCTGGGGCCAGATGTTGTTGTACATAACGTTCGTCAGTCGGAGCTTACGTCCATTCCTCCTGCTCGGGACGCTCAGTCGCATAGACAGCCGGGGTCGACTAGTCTATTCTCTTCCTCTTCCACACGCCAATACACACGACCGCACCTTGGTTACGTGACCTCAGATATCCAGCCTGCGTCTCCAACAAAGGATTCCACGTCAACCAGGTCACTGCATCCGGTAGCCAAGGACACGAGGCCTTACCAGTCAGGACATAAGCATAAAAGGATTATGCAAGAGGTACCATCCCAGGAACTTCCAGCGGCTAAACGATGCAAGACCGCAGCTCCACAGACCTCCGTGACGGACTTGCTATCGCAGATAGAGCAACTCATTGCAGCATCCCAGCAACCTTCGGAAACTCTTTCAGATCAGGAACTGTCTGAGGAAGCTGGGTCGGTACGTTCTCCTGCAGTGTCAGATAGGGACGACCGAGATTCGCATCTGGTCCAGTCAGATGGTGAAAGGGATTCTGCGGAGCTGGATTTTTCCCTTCTGGAACAACATAAGGTGGCTGTAGATTTTATCCGGCAACACATTCCAGACATTGTTCCATCGGACTAGAGAGCTGCGATACCAGATAAGAGACTGATAGCGTCACTGGACACATACTTCTTCGTCCGGACTAAGGACGTTGTTCCTGAGTTTCCGGTCCAGTCCAGCAATGTCTCACGGACGTTTGAATTGCTGAATGATGCTATTTTTAGGCTAGCCTCTAAGACTGGCAGATCCAGTTTCTTATCGCAACATGCTCTACATCTGCTGTTCATCAGCCGTAGAAATAAATTTGAAATGGCAGGAAAGGGCATTCCGAGAGTTCCTCTGCGTTTAGACGACCAGGCCGAAGACTTGGAGTTGTCATTGCCGGCGTCTATGTCGATTCTCTCCAGTACGTTGGAGACGACAATCTCGTCTAACAGAGGCAGTTTAGATGCCTTATCGTATGCAGATCACCTTACCAGAGCGTTAGCACAACGTCTTGATGGTAAAGAATTCCAGAATGTTCAAACTTCCTTGAGAGTTATTTCTAGAGCAATCGCATTTTCCACATTTAACTCCAGCCTTTCAGTGGCAAATTTGGAGTTAGTCAGATGTGATGCTGCCCTGGCTTCATCCACTAGGGCGGATTATAAGGTGAAAAACTCTCTTCAAGTCGCTCCGGTTTCAGGAGAACTTCTCTTTGATGGTAAGCTTTCATTAATCTACGATCAAATTACCAAGAAAGCTTCAGATTCTCTGCGCTTTAAGTCCGTTTCTAAACAAAACGGACTCAGCAGAGAGGAGTAAGTCAGGAACTTCTGGGGCGAGTACGTCCAAGGGAAGCTCCTATAGAGGATCTAAAAAAACCTCTAGTTCTTACTCCAGAGACCGTCAGAGTAGCGACTCAGGTAGGGGACATAATGCTGGCCGAGACAACCGGTCAGATGCCCTTAGGTCGACTGGTCGAGGTGCGGGTTGGGGAGGACATAGTTTCTCCTCCCGCAAGCCTTGCAGGTCCAAGAGGTGAAGGTCAGAACCTCTATTGTGCTCCAGTGGGCAGAAGGCTGTCAAGATTCTTAACCAATTGGTTGTCAATTACGGATGACCGATGGGTTCAGGAGGTTATTTCGGAAGGTCTAAAACTGTCCTTCAGAGAAAAGCCTCCGTTAACACGAAGTCCACGATGCACTCAGCTTCCGTCAAACCTTCAGAAGAGAGATTCGCTTCTATCAGAGGTGTAATCTCTTCTGGAGAAGAATGCAATAGAGGTCATAGAAAACCAGGAATCTCCCGGTTTTTACAGTCACCTGTTCCTGGTACCAAAACCAGACAGCTCGTTCCATCCAGTAAAAGATCTAAGCTGGATAAACAAGCTGATCGTGGCTCCAAAATTTTATATGGAGACCATTCGATCGGTGAGAGCGAGCATTCAAGTGAACGATAATGCTGCAAGCATAGATCTCAAGGATGTGTACTTTCACGTCATGGTACATCCGACGTTCAGAAAGTAACTCCGCTTCGCTGTCCTAGGAGTCATTTATCAGTTCCGAGCAATGTGCTTCGGACTGAATCGAGCGTCCTGGGCCTTCACTCGAATAATGAACTCAGTAATGACTCATTTTTGAGCTCATTCATCTGCGGTAACGTCGGCCTTCTTGGACGACATTCTTCAGAGGTATGGCGACAGATTAACTCTTCAGAACGATGTTCAGAGTCTGCTTCAATTGCTCCGACGTCTTGGTTTCATAGTAAATGAAATGAAGTCGGATCTAGTTCCGTCCAAGTCGTTCATCCACTTGGGAATGAGCATCGAGACGCACAACAATCTGGTTCGTCTTCCATTACCCAGAGCGAAATTAGTCACTTGTTATGCTCGCTTTTGTCTACACTGAGATGTAGTAACAGCGAGAGAATTTATGCGACTGATAGGTTTGTGTGGAGCCGCCGTGGACCTTATTCCGATGGGGCGTCTACACACTCGTCCACTCCAGATATTTCTCACTCAGAATTGGAGTGTGAAGATTCATTCGCTCAAAACGAACATCGTCTTGTCGAACCAAGTAAAACAAGAGATTCAGACTTGGGCAGATATTCAGTGGTTGACTCAGGGAGTTCCACTGCAACTGCCGGATCCGTTTTTTACAATTATGACGGATGCGAGTCAAACAGGTTGGGGCGCGACATTGAGCCCAACAGATTTGAGGTGCCAGGGTCTTTGGGATCTGCAGTTTCTGAACAAGCACATAAACATCAAAGAGATGATGTCAATTTGGCTTGCACTACGTCATTGGATGAACATAATTCAGAATTCACATGTTCAAAATACTGTCCGACAATTCGACAGTAGTAGCGTACATTCGGAACCAGGGAGGCACTCATTCCATTCCGTTATTCAACTTAACAGAAAGAATCCTTCTGTTTGTCCTAGAGCATCATGTTCTGTCGGTCCGTCATATTCCGGGTCATCTTGAACGTTCTAGTGGACTCCCTTTCTCGGAAAGGTTGTATGTTGCCGTCAGAATACGCTCTCAAGCGAGTATTCAATCAGATCTGCTCCCAATGGGATTGTCCAATGACTTGTTTGCGACGCATCTCAGTTGCAGACGTATGTGTCGCCATGCCCAGATCCTCGAGCATTCACAGTAGATGCTCTCCTGATCTCTTGGGACGGAATGATAGGATACATGTATCCTCCAGCTCCGTTGTTTCAACAGATATTGCTAAAAATCAAGCAATCTCACTGCAAGATTCTGTTGGTAGAATCTCTGTCACCCCAGAGACCATGGATAAATCTACTCAGGTGTCTATTATGGGACATTCCTCAGAAGTTTCCTCCATGGGAGGACCTTCTTTCGCAGGGGAAATCGTGCACACTGCATCACAACCCGCAAGGTCTCAACCTTTACGTATTTCCGTTGTGCGGTCCTTCTTGCACGGCAAGCAATTTACAGAATGAGCAGTGGACACGATTTCTAACTGTAGGAGGGTCTCCTCTTCGCTAAATTATGCAGCTAAGTGGAAGGGTTTCTCTCGTTGGTGTTGGGATCATTCAATTGATATCTATGAACCCTCCATTCCAGACATTGCTAACTTTTTGGTCTACTTGTTTGACGAGATCAAACTGCAGCCAGTAACTATTAAGGGTTATAGGTCTATGCTATCGGATACTTATGTTCATCATGATAGCTTATAAATTGGATCTAATGTCTCTTTATCTAAGTTAGTTAAAAACTTTTCGATAAATAGACCTAGAACCCTTAGGTTAATTCCTAAGTGGAATTTAGCTTGGGTTCTTCTGAAGCTAAAAGAAGCGCCATTTGAACCCCTTGACACGGTAGACTTCAAATACTTATCTTATAAGACAACTTTTCTCTTAGCCTTCTCTTCTGCTAGAAGAGTTAGTGAGCTTCATGCTATATCTGTTGATGATTCTCACTATCGTAGTGTTGGTAATACTGTTACTTTGACTACCAATGTGGGATTTTTGGCTAAGAATCAGGCTCCTAATAAGTACCCTGAGCCTCTTGTTATTAAGGCTCTTCCATCCTCAGATGGCCATAGGCCTTTGCTGTGTCCAGATAGAGCTATGCGTATTTACAAACGTAGATCTGAGTTTATCAGAAAGGGCCGAAAACGTTTCTTTCTGTCTCTGCTTCCAAATAGAAGGGACATTACGGTCCATTCTATTTCTAGGTGGATTCAGTTGACTATTTGTACTGCTTATGAAAGATTATCTTCTTCTCAGCAGTCTGTGCTTAAGATTTCAGCACATGAAGTTAGAGCGCTGTCTACATCTTGGGCTTATGCTAATAGTTACGGATCTGATGAAGGCTGCATACTGGTCTCAGCCTTCTACATTCACAAATTTTTACCTTAGAAATATTAAGTCTATTTCTGGCGATCTTAGATGTTTGGGTCTGTTATCTGTTGCTCAGAATGTTGTCCACTAAACAGTTTCAACTATAGTTATGCAGGCTTTCTGTTCCAGCAGTGACTCTGTCCTGCTGCCCTCTTCGTTCTGGGTTGATTGACCCAGAGCAAAGGGAATGGGGGGGGGGGGGGGGGGGGGGGGGGGGGATGGTGTTCCCTTATATCACCTGCATTATAGTGAAAAGCAAGGGAATAGTTCCTCTGGAGTCACTAATTCCGAGTCGGTGCTGAGATGGTTTTAAAGTGTAAAGCTAATGTCTATCTCATTTATGTAATATTTTTAAAGTGTAGCTCAGTGTGAAGCATTTGTATATGTAACGTGTCATACGAGCGTTAATATACAATCCTCGGACACTTTTAAATGAGTATAAAGAGTCTCATTCTCTGGACTATATTTATTGGCTTTCCTTTAAGAAATTAGTATTGCCTACAATGGGTTATACTGGATGTTAATAGAGATCATTGATGTTATTGTGCTCAATTACGGATTGGTAATATGTCTTTCTTATTTTGTATAAACAAGAAAGATATATGTAAATCCTGTTTCTCCTTTTCTCCTTGAGGGGATAATTCTATATATGTAATTGAGCCTATTGGATTTTCCTTTATGTCCTAGGCCCTCCAGCCTTTTTTCTATTCAGCTAAGTCTGGGTCATTGGTACAGTATAAAAATATGAAAAAATTTATAGTAATTTATATATTTTTTATACTTACCAATGACCCAGACGGGGATGGCCCTCCCATGAGTTGGGAACTCATACCTCCCCGCTGATCATATAACATTTACCAGGCACTGGTTGTAAGAATGAGGATTTGGCACCAATTTCGGTACTTCCTTGACACTGCGCATGCTCAGTGGACTAAAGTATGGAGGACCATATAGGACATTGGATTTTTTTATTTGGATGCAAATTTGGGGGATTGGGGGGGGCAAAATTTGTGTTTGGCCCTGAATAATTTAGAGTTAGCACCAGATAAATCTGGGTCATTGGTTGGTATAAAAAATATATAAATTACCATAATTTTTTTCATTTTTCAGGCCATTTTTTGTAAAATCACGTTTGGGCAGGCGTTTTTTTTAGCTCCCTTTGATAAAGTCAAGCTGTGCTAATCTAATCGCTCTCCATCTGTCATCCGTCATCCATCAACACCATATTTTGGTCTTCTCCTCCAAAACCACTTGGCCAATTCAAGTGAAAGCTTGTGTGAGTGACGGTCCCGAAGGGGCATTGCATTTTTGTTCAACTCAACATTTCCAGCCCCTTAGTTAGGGGGTGGAGGAAAATGCTCCAAAATATTTTTAAAATTTTCTTCTTATGAACCAGTGGGTACAATGACTTCATATTTGTTATGGAGCTTCCTTTTAAGGTTTAGAATCAGATTTGTTCAAACGAAGTTCGTGAAGCAATATTTGGCTTGTAATGGGAGGGGTAAGATTTTTGGCCCCACCCAAAATTTCTATATTTTTATACTGTACCAATGACCCAGACTTAGCTGGTGCTAACTCTAACAAAACCAGGGCCAAACACAAATTTTGCCCCCCAATCCCCAAAATTTGCATCCAAAACCAAAAGAAATCATGTCCTATAGGACCTCCATACTACGCCCCCACTGCACATGCGCAGTGTCAAGGACGTCCCGAAATTGGCGCCAATTATCATTCTCTGTTTGGCCCTTCATCAGTCAACATCTCACTGATCTTTGTGCTTGTAAATCTCAGTTTAAAGGATGCCAGACACGTAATTTTTGGAGAAATGGTGATTCTAAGGAGGATATAGAAGGAGGAGAGGAAAAAGGAGTGACAAAAAATAATCAGGGCTGTACTTAAAATTTTTTATGAAATTATGTTAAGTTGCCTATTTTCGAGGCATGGGCCTCTTGTTGTCATTCTTGCTAAAATGTTGCACTGCTTATTCAGTGTTTCCTCTCCCCTGGCCTTCTAAGTCCCCCCTTGCAATTCTCCCATGCTTTTGGCATATTTTTGAGAAAGTTCATTTCTAAAATTTTCTTGGGAGAGTTGCTTGGTTACAGAATGTTTTCTGTTATTTTCCCCATAGTTATGTTTTCACCCATGGGTGTATAAACGTTGTGTTCTGCATCTTCCATCTATGTTCTGCAGATTCTCCCCTGGGAGTCTCTGTCTTGCATCAGATAGAGTGTAATTTTGATGACTGATTTCGGGCCAGTTTTTTCAGTGCCTGGAGTCATGTTTTCTGGTGTTTTACACTGTTTGTTTACATTGGCAACAGCCTTTTTTGAGGGGGGCTGTTTGCCTTTGGTGTAGTTTATCTCACTATAAGATACATTTATATTATCTGTAAGTGTCTCATTAATTATTTAATATAATTTAAAATTTTTGACCACACTTTGCCATCGGATCCATCAGGGCTCAACGTTACTTTTCAGAAACTTGGGCTTCGCTGAAAAAATATTTTTTCAAAATTATTTTGATTTGCAATTGTTTTTTCATTTATTAATGGATCATGTTATTATGTATCTTTGTGTCAGGGGTTTGTGCGAGTAACTAGGACTTGTTGTTGACTTTTCACAATGAAAGGATATTGTTCAAATTGTAATGGGAAGAAATCTTCCTCTGACTTTCATGATCATTGTATTAATTGTAGTCAGTGTTCTCACACTAATCCCTGTTCTATATGTCAATATTGGGATGACAAACATTGGAAACGTGTGTCACGGTATGTTGTTACTGGAGAAAGGGCTATGCCGGCTCTTTCTCCGCAAGGTCACTCTACTCTCTCAGTTTCTATTTCAGAGGAACAAGAACAGGGTGATGTTTCCATGTTATCTTCTGCAAGTGCGCTTCCGTCGTCACAAATGAATTCAGAGCTAGCGGCAAAAGTGCTCATGGAGATTAAACAAATGTCGTCCGCTAGCTCGCCCGGTGTAGCGTCCATTCTCCGAATGGTTCGGCAGCCAGGTTCGTCCGATGCGGTCCAGGAGGAAATGTTGGGTGTTGCGAGCACTATAAACATTCAATGTGCACACCCAGTGACGGCGGATAGTAAGCGAGATCGGAGGAAGCCTTTGAGTCCGGTTCCTAGCTCGTCCAGGTCCAGCCGGGCCGCGAGCGAGAGAGGCCCCTCTCTCGTACAACAACATCTGGGACCAGATGTTGTGGTACAAAATGTGTCGCAAGCGGAGCATACGTCCGTCGCTCGGGACGCTCCGTTGTATAGGCAGTCCGCGGAGACTGCTAAGGCTTCTTCTTCTCATCAGCGCACATGACCGCACCTTGGCTACGTGACCGCCGATATCTTACCAGCTTCGCCGATCAAGGATTCTTCGGCGACCAGGTCACACCATCCGGCAGCCAGGGACACGAGGCCGATGAACTCCGGACGTTCGCATAGAAAAAGTATGCGGGAGCCATCTGATGCGGAGCTGCCCTCGGCGAAGCAGCGAAAGACTGCGCCTCCGCAGGTCTCGATGCCGGACATTCTTGTGCAGATAGCACAGCTTATCGCAGCAGCCAACAGAAACGGTGTCGGATCGGGAATTATCCGACGGCGCTGGGTCGGTACGCTCCGCCGAAGCATCGGGGGCGGACGACCGGGAGCATCATGAGGTCCGACCGGATGGTGAAAGGGATACGGATGATTTGGAGCTATCCCTTTCGGAACAACATAAAGCTGCCGTGGACTTCATCCGGCACTTTCTCCCTCAAGTTGTTCCGTCGGGCCAGACTGCTGCGGTTCTGGACAAGAGGATTATAGCGTCATTGGACTCTGAATTTTTTGAGCGGTTCAGGGACATCGCTCTCGAGTTTCCGTCACAGTCCAATAATGTTGCAAGAACATTTGAATTATTGAACGACGCTATATTTAAACTTGCTTCCAAGACGGGGAAAGCAGGTTTCTTGTCCGCCAATACTCTCAACCTGCCTTTCATTAATGCAAGGAATAAATTCGACACGGCAGGACAGGGTATTCCGAGAGTTCCTCTGCGTATGGACGACGAGGCGGAAGACTTAGAGCTATCATTACCGTCGTCGGCTTCTATTCCAACCTTGGTGTTGGAAACAGCTATTTCGTCTAACAGAGCCAATTTAGATGCCTTATCTTACGCAGATCACCTTACTAAGGCGTTATCACTGCAGCCTTCAAGGGAAAGAATTTCAGGATATACAATCCTCTTTAAGACTTCTTTCAAGGGCAGTAGCTTATTCCACGTGTAACTCCGCCCTTTCAGTGGCAAACCTGGAGTTGGTTAGACGTGACGCAGCCCTAGCTACATCCACACTCGTGGATACTAAGGTGAAGAACTCTCTTAGAGTCGCTTCGGTCTCCGGAGAACTTCTCTTTGACGGCAAGCTTTCTGCTATTTATGATAAAATTACAAAGAAAGCTTCGGATTCTCTGTTGTTCAAATCTGCTTCTAAGAAGTCGGATACGGCAGACAAGAATAAGACAGGCACTTCTGGGTCTAATGCGCCCAAGAGAGGTTCCTATAGAGGTTCCGGTGCGTCCTCTTGGTCTTATTCGAGAGACCGTCAGGGTAGCGACTCTCGTTCGGGACGCCATTCGGGCCGGGACAACCGGTCGGACGCCCCGAGGTCGACGGGACGAGGTGCGGGTCGTGGAGGACGTGGTTTCTCCTACCGCAGGCCTCGCAGGTCCAGGAGGTGATGGCTTAAATCTCTATCGCGTACCGGTTGGCGGAAGGTTGTCGAGCTTTTCACAAGAATGGGCGTCGATTACGGACGACCCTTGGGTGAGAGGAGTGACTTCGGAAGGCCTAAAGATATCCTTCAAACGAAAGCCTCCATTAACTCGAAGTCCAAAGTGGACTCAACTTCCGTCAAATCCGCAGAAAAGAGACGCTCTATTATCAGAGGTGCAGTCTCTTTTAATGAAGAACGCGGTAGAGGTCGTAGAAAACCAGGAGACTCCGGGATTCTACAGCCATCTGTTTCTGGTTCCGAAACCAGACGGCTCGTTCCGTCCAGTCATAGATTTGAGCTGGATAAACAAGCTGATCGTCGCTCCGAAATTTTATATGGAGACGATTCGGTCGGTCAGAGCGAGTATTCGGGTGAACGATTATGCAACAAGCATAGATCTCAAAGATGCGTACTTTCACGTCATGGTACATCCGACATTCAGAAAGTATCTACGCTTCGCAGTCCTAGGAGTGGTGTATCAATTCCGGGCGATGTGCCTCGGACTGAATCTAGCACCCTGGGCTTTCACTCGGGTAATGAACTCGGTAATGATCTATTTCCGAGCTCATTCGTCTGCGGTAACGTCGGCCTACCTGGACGACATTCTTCAGAGGTACGGCAACGAGTTAACGCTTCAGAACGATGTTCAGAATCTACTTCTATTGCACAGGACGTCTCGGTTTTATAGTAAACGAGGAGAAGTCGGATCTGGTGCCGTCATTCACTCATCTGGGAATGAGCTTCGAGACGCACAACAATCTCGTTCATCTGCCGTTAACCAGAGCGAAATTAGTCAGTTGTTACGCTCGCTATTGTCTGCACGCAGACAAAGTCACAGCGAGAGAATTTATGAGACTGATAGGTCTGTGCGGAGCCGCTGCGGATCTCATTCCGATGGGGCGGTTACGCACGCGTCCTCTCCAAATTTTCTTGACTCAGAATTGGAGTGTGAAAATTCATTCGCTCGACGTAGACGTTCTCTTGTCAGATCAAGTGAAACAAGAGATTCAGACTTGGGCAAACATTCAGTGGTTAACTCAGGGAGTTCCGCTGCAGTTGCCGGATCCGAGTTTTACCATTATGACGGATGCCAGTCAAACAGGTTGGGGTGCATCATTGATCCCAACGGATTCGAGATGCCAGGGTCTTTGGGATCCGCAATTCCAGACGGCTCGTTCCGTCCAGTCATAGATTTGAGCTGGATAAACAAGCTGATCGTCGCTCCGAAATTTTATATGGAGACGATTCCTGTGCAAGCACATAAACATCAAGGAAATGATGTCAATTTGGCTTGCGTTACGTCATTGGATGGTCATTATTCACAATGCTCATGTCCAAATCCTATCCGACAATACGACAGTAGTGGCGTATATACGGAATCAGGGAGGCACTCATTCAGTTCCGTTGTTCAATCTAACGGAAAGAATCCTTCTGTTTGCGCTAGAACATCAGGTTCTTCTTTCGGTCCGTCACATACCGGGTCGTCTGACTCTCAACAAACAAGTATTCAATCAGATTTGCTACCAATGGGAACGGCCAATGATAGACTTATTTGCGACACATCTCAACAATCAGTTGCAGACGTATGTGTCTCCGTGTCCGGATCCAAGAGCATTTGCAGTAGACGCTCTGTCGATCCCTTGGGACGGAATGATAGGATATGCGTATCCTCCAGCGCCGTTAATTCAACAAGTATTGCTAAAGATAAAACAATCTCAGTGCAAGATTCTGTTGGTAGCATCTCTGTCGCCACAGAGACCGTGGATAAATCTACTCAGGTGTCTGTTGTGGGACCTACCGCGAAAGCTTCCTCCACGGGAGGATCTTCTTTCGCAGGGGAAATCGCGTCAACTCCATCACAACCCGCAAGGTCTCAACCTTCACGTTTTTCCGTTGTGCGGTCCTTCTTGCATGGCAAGCACTTTACAGGATGAGCAGTGGACGTGATTTCTAACTGTAGGAGGACCTCCTCTTCGCTAAACTTTGCGGCTAAGTGGAAGGTTTTTCGTCGTTGGTGTAGGGATCATTCTGTAGATATTTTTGATCCCTCTATACCAGACATTGCAAACTTTCTAGTATACTTGTTTGACGAAATCAAACTGCAGCCTGTTACTATTAAGGGTTATAGGTCTATGTTATCTGATACCTATGCACATCATGATAGTTTACAAATTGGATCTAATGTCTCTTTATCTAAGTTGGTTAGAAACTTCTCGATAAATAGACCCAGAACTCTTAGATTAATTCCTAAATGGAATTTAGCTTGGGTTCTTCTTAAATTGAAGGAAAAGCCATTTGAACCTCTGCCAGTAAGAATGATAATTGGCGCCAATTTCGGGACGTCCTTGACACTGCGCATGCGCAGTGGGGGCGTAGTATGGAGGTCCTATAGGACATGATTTCTTTTGGTTTTGGATGCAAATTTTGGGGATTGGGGGGCAAAATTTGTGTTTGGCCCTGGTTTTGTTAGAGTTAGCACCAGCTAAGTCTGGGTCATTGGTAAGTATAAAAAATATATAAATTACTATAAATTTTTTAACTTTCTGAATCGACTGTCCGATTTGAACAAAATTCGGTATGTGGTATTATTGGGTCATAAGTACTTGACTCATGTGAAAGAAAAAATTCCTGCATCCTCATGGGAACCCCAGGAGCTATAAATAGAAATATTTTCAAACACCCCTATTTCCCAAACCACATGGAACAGAGAACTGTTATTTGGTATGAAGCATCCTTAGGACCAGTAGCATTGAATGGTAAAAAAAATTGCTATTGGGTATGTTAGGATGTTCTGTAGAGGGCATCGAAAAATGCTGAGTCCGCATATTTGCAAAACATTTTTCAAATCTTTTTTCCAGCACCAATAGTCAGAATCTTTTGATATTTGGTATACAGCATCCATAGGGGGTCAGATACAAGTTTGGTAAGATGAAGCCCATTGGTTAATTTTTGTTCTCAATACAGGAGCCCGAATTTTTAACTTAGGGCAATATGAGGAATATTCTTTAAAAATCCTTCTCTTCAGAACCACCAGTGAGAATCTTTTAATGTTGGGTATACATCATTGTTATGAAGGTCAGTTTCAAGATTGTTCAAACCAAGTCCCTAGGTTAATATTTGGGCTTCCTATAGACTTTAACTGTGAATTTGAAACCGATTTTGGGGTTCAAAATTATGTGTAGAAATAAATATATCAGACAGTATAAATGAGGAGCAAGTGGCAAGTTCCAGTTCAGTAAAGTAAACCGCATTTGATAAACTGATGAACATTTTACAATGCTTCGCCATTGGTGGTGACAGGTCATGAATATTAATGAAGTATGTGGTCATTTTGTTAATTCGATATTTGTTTTAGTTCTGCCAGAAACCACGTTGCACTATCAATGTCAAGTCGAATGGGGAGATCTTTATCATTGGTCATTTCAAGGAAAGTTTATTTAATATGTAAATAAAATTGTAATGATTACATCAACCCGACATGGGTAGGCCTATCCATTTTTAGCTCAACATTGGCAAAGCCAAATTTGAGCTTTTGTCATGGCCTGTCGTCCGTCTGTCCGTACGTCAACAATTGGATACGGCTCGGGCTAGAGGCTGCATTTATGAACCGATCTTTACGAAACTTCTTGGGTGCCTTTGTTATGACCGTGGGACGAGAACGAGTGTTTTTGGGTGCGGTCCAAAATTCAAGATGGCTGACAGCCGCCATTTTGTACCGACGATGCAGAAATCTGTTTTTTGTACAGAACTTCCATATGAAAGCTCTGATTTGAATAATTTTTTGTATGAATGTTTAGTACCATGGGATACATCACATATAATACGGGTTTTTTTCTTGTGTGTAAATTATGCAAATTAGACTAACTTTGATGTTTTTTGGTGTTACTTTCAGCACTGAAAGTGAAAATGCCAATATGGCTCGGGCTAGAGGCCGTATTTATGAACCGATCTTTACGAAACTTCTTGGGTACCTTTGGTATCACTGTGGGACAAGAACGAGTGTTTTGGGGTCCGGTCCGAAATTCAAGATGGCGGATGGCAGCCATTTGTACAAAATTAGGTGCAATCAGATTTTTGCATAGAACTTCCATATGAAAGCGCTGATTTGAATAATTTTTTTGAGTGAATGTTTAGTACCATGGGATCCATCAGATATAATACAGGGTTTTTTCTCGTGCAGAAATTATGCAAATTAGATGAACTTTGATTTTTTTCAATACTACTTACACACAGTAAGTACATATGTCAATACGGCTCGGGCTAGAGTCTGTATTTATGAACCGATCTTCACGAAACGTCTAGGGTACCTATGTTATCACCTTGGGACGAGAACGAGTGTTTCTGGGTGTGGTCTAAAATTCAAGATGGCTGCCAGTGACCATTTTGTACCGAAATTAGGTCTAATCAGTTTTTTGTACACAACTTCTATACGGCTCATGCTAGAGGCCGTATTAATGAACCAATCTTTATGAAACTTCTTGGGTACCTTTGTTATCACCGTGGGATGAGAACGAGTGTTTTGGGGTTGGTCCAAAATTCAAGATGGCCACCAGCAGCCATTTTGTACCAAAATTAGTGCAATCAGTCTTTTGTACAGAACACAGAACTTCTGTATGAAAGTTCTGATTTGAACAAATTTTGTATGAATGTTTAGAAACATGGAATACATTACATATAGTACGGGTTGTTTTCTCGTGCAGAAATTATGCAAATTAGATGAACTTTGATTTATTCAGTGCTGCTTCTGCACTGTAAGTGCACATGTCAATACGGCTCAGGCTAGAGGCTGTATTTATGAACTGATTTTCACAAACCTTCTTGGGTACCTTTGTTATCACCTTGGGATGAGAACATTACATGTACAGTCCCTGTAAAAGTTGTCTTCCAAATTACCCCAGTTGTTACATATGATTACATAATGCAGTCACTGTTAATCCAGTTCAATTAAGATCTCTGTGTCTATTTATAGAGGAACTTTTTATGAGTGGGCGGAGCTAATTAATGGGTTCTTCCAGCACTGGTCTGATAAAGCATAACACTTTTGAGATGTTGTTTATAACCTTTCTGACAACTTTTATTTATCAAATGTTATTAATATCTTTTTGAAATTTATTCTGTATTTTGCTATAATTTATTGGGAATGCATATATATCAATATATTCAATTAATTGTAATTTGTAACAAAAACAAAAAATCACATTAAAATAATCTTGGCATATAAAGTTCAAATGGAGAAATATTCAAGTCTAATTACTGTGTAATATTCATATTTGCATTTAACACTTCACGTGTCATAACTGTAAAAATCGGCCGGCTATACACGGAATTCGTCATTCCCATTTTTTTTAGGTTTTTATCTTAATCTTTTGCTTCCAAAGCATATCTTATGACTTCTGATTGAAACGAGCGTGTAGCATCTGTTTCAATTAGAGGTCATAAGCTGTGTTTTGGAAGCAAAAAATATTTTGACAACTGTTGTGGTGAGGGGGGGGGGGGGGGGGGGGAAGTACATCTGTTATTTATGGGGGGGGGGGGGACTTTATATAAGGGTGTCAAAGCCTGCTCTTATTGGACGTCGACTCGGCACATGTACATACGGCGATCTTAGGTGGAAAAGACAGCTATTCAGTATTAAGAAAACAACACTCGAACACATGGTCTCTCAGTGTGCTGCAAGTCACGGGGCAGTAGAAATTGTTTTGTTTTTTTCTCATATTTTGCAACTATCTATTCAAACCACCGCTGGACGTTTTCCAATAAATTCTTGCCAAAAAAAAAATTCAAACTTTGTTGTTGTGGTATAGATTAACATTCTGCACCTGTCTTTTGGGTATTCTTTTTGTATTTTTGCCCCGCCAAGTTGAGTGGGAACATCGCCTTGTAAAACATGGATGCTTTGCCGCGTCACTGGGGCGAGTTCGCAATGGACCGGCTCGTTCTCTGCACACCTTGAAATCCAACATTGCCCATTGAACGCTTATTTTTTTTATTGAGAAATGTTGTATATCATCCTCGGATTAAAGGAGATGTCGTAATTCGGAGTTGCTGTGCATCCCGCCCCCAGGTCCCACTGCCTAGTCTAACCACAGACGTCTGCAGACCTGATTAATATCACATCACCCCCAACATCACACCTCCCTCTTATATATGCCCCCCCCCCCCCACACACACACACATACTCACTTCAAACATAAATAACACGCAGATCTGTGTATTATACATTTTGAGGGGGGGGGGGGGGGTGCATATGAGAATGAGGTGTTTTGAGGTAGGGATGATTTAGATCAGGTTTCCAGATGTCTGTGGTCTAATAACTCTGGCAATTTGGCCCGTTCAGTGGGTAACGGAACTACGTTCTCAACCTGTTAAGTCGACGTCAGCTGTCCTTCATGCGAATACCTGGAAACGCAACCAAACTATGTAAAGTTCTTTTTCATTGCCCGGAATATGTCTACCACTGCAGAATAAAAAAGGTGTGTCTTTGAATGACTCTTCGCTAATAATAGTCGGATTGTAAAAATTCATGGACGAAATCGCACTGATTTTACTCAATATATTCGAAACGAAACATGTTTTTAAAATGTCCCTATGATATTAAAAATAGTATTTGCCCGACTGGTTGGAAAAATGTGCTAATTGGTGTCCAAAAATTCTGCGATCAAAGAAACACCGACATCGACAAAAAGTAACGAGAAGGTCTTCACAAATATTCATGCGAAATTGAAACTGCCCTCAAAAGTAATTATTGTACGATATTTTGAAATAAATTTTAACGATTTTATTTTTATCTGTGTAGTCTGGGAGCAATGCGTGCTTTTTTCCATAATTATCAACGGCCGTTTTGCAGAGAAATGATGTTTGGAGGTCCTATTTTGGGTCGGAAGCATAACCTTGTCACAACACTGGGAAACACTTCGTGCTAATTATAACCGATAGTACATCTTATTGAAGTCACGTGGTTGGGTTTTGATACCCCACCTCATAGAGCAGTTAGTGGGGAGTCGATTGACAGTGTTTTACGGGGAGCGTACACGTAATGACGAGTGTTTCTGGGTGCGGTCCAAAATTCAAGATGGCTGCCAGTGGCCATTTTCTACCGAAATTAGGTCCAATCAGTTTTTGTCACAACTTCAAAACAGCTCGTGTTTATGAACTGATCTTCACAAAACTTCTTGAGTCCCTTTATTTTCACCTTGGGACAGGAACGAGTGTGTTTTGGGGTGCCTTTGTTATCACTGTGCTATGAGAACAAATATTTTGGGGTTCAGTCAGACCCACTCTGGGACTCAAAGATTTCTTTTCTAGTTTAGCATCTGACTGTCACCCACCTTTACAATACTTTACCTATACATTTGTTACAGGCTATGGTCAGTATTTATGTACAGACCGTTACAATACTTCATATGTACCTTTGTTATCAGGTCATTACCTAGATGTTTGTCATTGCAGTGTCACATACATGTACTATACATGTGCATGTCTTAACAAGTTGAGCTACAGTGTCATTGACACTTTCATTTTGTTTTTGCAGGGGGGAGGGGGTGTGGCGACAATTGAAATTGCCGATGATTTGATGTATGTGTTGAACTAATACCAATAGCTCGTTATTGGCCGGTAGTCGATGCCAGTGATCGGTTAATCACTAATTTTGGTCACAATCAGTCAAATGTGGCTGCTGGACAGGCCTGTGACCTGAATTCCTTTAGCAAAGTCTATGAGTCATATTTATGAAGGGATATCATTGTAACTTGAGAGGATGACTCATTTTGGAATGATTTTCCTGTATCTTGGTAACTTTGGTTCAAATACTTCAACTGTGAGGGCCACATCATCCCAGGCCTCACTTCTTTAGTACAGTCTGCACCTCAAATTATTCTTGTTGAAAAAAATAGCATGTAGGGTACAGAACTTAACATATTCTCACTTAAGCCAAATTCAGACATATATTGCACAGACCATCTATGGAGTATACCCTTTCTATTTTGTTCAAATGAAGCAGCTGCCATCTTCAGGCTTTGGTTAATGCCCCAAAAGTCCAAAAATCTTTTAAAAACTTCTTCTCATGAACCACCAGAGAGAATGCCTTGATATTTGGTATGGAACATTCTTTGGTGTTGAAGATTAAAGTTTGTTCAAAGAAAGTTGGTAGGTCAATATTTGGGCTCTTGTGGGAGCATATCCATTTTGGGCTCAAAATTTGTATTTCAAGAACTGGTGAACCGATTTGAGCCAAGTTTGGCATGTAGTATAAGTGGGTCCTAAGTAACTCATTGATGAACTAAAAAAAACATGTACAGCCCTATGGGAACCCCTGGGGCCAAAAATAGAAAATAATTAAAATGCCCATATTTCTCAAACCACATGGAACAGAGAACTGTTTTTGGTATGAAGCATCCTTAGGACCAGTAGAATGGAATTGTAAAAAAAAATTGCCATTGGTTGTGTCAGGGTGTTCTGTGCAGGGGCATAAAAAATGCTGAGTTAAGCATACATGTATTTGCAAATATTGAAAAAAACAATTTCTTCAGAACCACTGATCAGAATCTTTTTATAATTTGCATACAATATCCATAGAGGGGGGCAGATACAAGTGCATTCAATTGTATCCCTTTTGTTAATATTTGTGCTCAATACAGGAACCCGAATAATTAACTTGGGGCAATATTGGGAATAAGCTTTAAAAATCTTCAGATCCAACAGTCCGATTCTTTTGATATTTGGTATACAACATCTCTAGGGGGGTCAGATTCAAGTTTGTTCAAATTGAGTCCTTGGGTTAATATTTGGGCTTGTTAATTAATGTGCTCCTTACTGCAGAAGAATGAAGTAGTCAATTGAAATACACCAGAACATTTGCACTGTGCAATGCAAGACACAATGTGTTATTAGCAAGGTTAGTAATGAGGTCAGGAACTGAACTGAACAAACAGAAAAAATATCGAGTCTACAAAAAGCACTTGGTGGTCCATATGATGAAGTTTGCAAGTGTTTCTTGTGCTATTATAAAATATAAAAAATACTTTTCGAATGGAGAATATATGGTGCTGCGATTCAGTAGTAATCCACTGTCTTCATTCTATATATACGGTTGAATTTCTAATATCTATTTACTTCATTACCTGTACAAGTATTCCAGTAGAGTTTAGAAATGATGTTAATGATCTCTATTTACCAGAATAGAATTGAACAGAGTTGCTCACGCTATTTTTCTACAGGAATTGGGTTACACTAATGGGGCAGTTTGATAGGGACAAAAATTCACTTACTCAAAGTGTTATTACTTCACCATAGTGCAAATACAGTGACAGAACTTCTTGTTTCAACTGTAAAAAGCCTTAGTTCAGGAATATGTTAGCCTTAGTGCAGAGCTACATGTAATAAGTGTTAATTCAGAAGAGATACATAAGCCTTACTTTAAGAAACAACTGTGAATACTTTTGTCCAAGTGTGACAGTAATACGTTTCTGTAGGCAAGCACACTAAACAATATTAACCCTTTACCCGACGAATCGGCCATATCCCCCGTGTAATATGCAAATTCAGCAGCTGAAAAAATAATATTTTTCAAAAAATTTGAACAAAGCCATATCATGTACCCCTCTTTGGAACGAGCTCATCGAGCTCGTTCCAATGAGGGGGTCACATGATATGGTTTTGTTGAAATTTTTTGAAAACTTGACAAAGAAATGCTATTTAAAATAAATTTTGATATCGTCGAATGTCAATATCTGTTTACTTCATTACATGTATCTCAGTAGAGGTTAGAAATGATGTTAATGATCTCTATTTACTAGTATAGAATTGAACAGAGTTGGGTACACTGTTTTTCTACAGGAAGTGAGTTGCACTAATGATGCAGTTTGATAGGGACAATAGTGCACAATACAATGACAGGACTTCTTGTTTCAAACGTAGCTCATGGATATCTGTTAAACAAGATCTGGATTAAATACCTTTATTGAATGTACTGATGTCAAATAAGAGAGGAGAATTTTTATTTGTCAAAGTATTTTCTCGACATGTTATATGATTTTGTGTTCAATGAAAAGGAGAAAAACCTTCATGCAATGAACAGGTGAAATTTGTTTGCAAGGAATGGTAAATGGTTTTGTGTTTAGAAATCGTATTCAGTCAATAGAGATATCTAATTTCATACGCCCATTCAAAAAAACCTGACATATGTGATTGGTCTGTCTATCCATCCATCTGTCTGTCCGTAAACTTTTCCATTTCCAGATGATAACTTGAATTTGAATTTATAGATCAGGACCAAACTTGGTTTGTGACTCAGTTATATCTAAATAAAGGTTAATTTTTAATTGGGATTTCATCCAATTAGTTTTACAACAGTTATGGGCCTTTTAATTGCTTATTTCCATCAACATTCCGTAGTGCTGAAACGATTGTTCGATTAGTCAACCTCGACTCGATTACTAAAAAAGTTGATGCGGAATTTCGCCAGTCGACTAGTCGGCACATTCATTCTGGAGATCATTGTTAGGTATAAGCGTCAGACATACTATACTCTGATTGGCCACAACTGACAGTAAAGTTGGCAGAACCCTATTTTTAAAAAAACTGAGTCAAAATATGTTGTTCATTTTAACCTAACTCACGAAAATTTACAATTCCGGTACTTGCTTCTGTATTTGTTTAAAGGTTTACTTTCACTTTCGTACTCATGTTCAATCCAATTTCTTACATTATATGCCCGTATTGGCCAGGCCTTAAAATAACCAGGTTCACATCGCATTTTGTGATACAAATCGCCTAGCGACGCAATTCTTAATTTGGAATCGCATTTTGCAAATAACGTTAAATATTGTCAAATTCATTCAATTAGCGATATATCACCAAAGATTTATTCGGCTTCCGTTATAGCTACGAGAACTTACTATAAAAAAAAACCCCACTTATCTATGACCTATCTTCATGAATATGAATTACCTAAATATGGCGGTGTAAGTGAAAATAATACAGGAATTCAGCCAATTAAATAGTGTATTTTATTCTGGCGCCAAATGATTTATATCCACATCATCTGATTGGAAGTCTGCAGTCACATGCTACATTCTTTGTCATTCGGTGAAATTTATAATCTTTTTTTATTAGCTCACCGAAGAGAGCTTAACTTATCACTTGCCATCCGTCGTCATCGTCCCTTGCCGTCGTCGTCGTCCGTCGTGAACTTTACATTATCAACTACTCCTCACAAACTACAGGATCAGATTGAACCAAATTTGGTGTGCATGTTCCCCATCATATGTCAATTCACACTTGTACAAATAAACTTGCCGCACCCACAGGGGGCACCAGAAGGGGCATAACTCTGATATCACCCATGAATTTCTTTCCAAATTAAAAAAAAATCTTCTTCAGATCCACCAGGCAGAATTCTTTCCTATTTGGTATACATCATCTCTAGGGGGGTCAGATTCAAGTTTGTTCAAATCAGCCCCCTGGATTCATATTTGGGCTCACTATAGAAGCCCGAATTTGAACATAGTGCATTTCAGGCAAATTTCTTAAAAAATCTTCTTCTCCAGATCCAGCAGGCAGAATCTTTTGATATTTGGTATGCAACATTATGGGGTGGATCTGATTCAAGTTTGTACAAATCGGCCTCCTGGGTTCATATTTGGGCTCACTATAGGAGCCCGAATTCGAACTTAGTGCATTTCAGGCAAATTTCTTTGAAAATCTTCTTCTCAAGATCCAGCAGACAGAATCTTTTGATATTGGGTATGCAGCATGCTTAGGGGGGTGAGATTCAAGTTTGTTCAAGCCAAGTCCCTGGTTCATATTTGGGCTCACTGTGGGAGCCCGAATTATAACTTAGTTCAAACTGAGGAATTTTCTTTTAAAAATCTTCTTCTTCAGATCCAGCAGTCAGAATGTTTTGATATTCGGAATGCAGCATCCTTAGGGGGGTGAGATTCAAGTTTGTTTAAGCCATATCCCTAGGTCCATATTTGGTCTCATTGTGGGAGCTCGAATTGTAACTTAGTTCAAAATGAGGAATTTTCTTAAAAAATCTTCTTCTTCAGATCCAGCAGTCGGAATGTTTTGATATTTGGTGTGCAGCATCCTTAGGGGGATAAGATTCAAGTTTGTTAAAGCCACGTCCCTGGTTTCATATTTGGGCTCCTTGTGGAAGCCCGAATTATAACTTAGTTCCAATATGAATATTTTTTCTTTAAAAATCTTCTTCCGATTCAGCAGTCAGAATGTTTTGATATTTGGCATGCAATATCCTTAGGGGGTGAGATTCAAGTTTGTTCAAGCCAAGTCCCTGGGTTCATAATTGGGCTCACTGTGGAAGCCCGAATGATAACTTAGTTCAAAATGAGGAATTTTCTTTAAAAATCTTTTTTTTCAGGTTCAGCAGTCAGAATGCTTTTGATATTTGGTATGCAGCATCCTTAGGGGGGTAAGAATCAAGTTTGCTCAAGCCGTATCCCTAGATCCATATTTGGGCTCACTGTGGAAGCTCCAATTGTAACTTAGTTCAAAATGAGGAATTTTCTTAAAAATCTTCTTCAGATCCAGCAGTCGGAATGTTTTGATATTTGGTGTGCAGCATCCTGGGAGGTGGGGGGGGGGGGATTCAAGTTTGTTAAAGCCAAGTCCCTGGGTTCATATTTGGGCTCACTGTGGAAGCCCGAATTATAACTTAGTTCAATATGAGGAATATTCTTTAAAAATCTTTTTTTTTTATATCCACTAGTCAGAATCTTAGGATATTTGGTGTAAGCTTTTCTTAGGAGGGGCAGATGCAACTTGTTGAAATCAATTTCCTGGGTTGATATTTAGTCTACCTTGTCAGGTGAGCGCCCTCAGTACCCCTGGGGCCTCTTGTTTGAAGAATTGGTATATCAAAACTAGACTGCATTTTAGCACTGTATTTCACAGATATGTATTTACGACATTTCTACATACTGTGCCTAAGTTTTAATCACATACGTGAAGTATTTGAAAAGTTATTTTTAATTGAAACCACCAAAGTGACAGGAAACTCAAAATGTACAATGTGGATTCCATTTCTGAAGAGAGACAGAGGTGAACCATATGGTCTGTGACACTTCGCACGAAATGACATAAAGCCTAAAAATAGCTCTTGAACTGCCCCATGTGAATGGAACATTTCAAAATAGTAGGGGTAATTTTCTAAGTAATGAATATCAATATATCCCCTTCTGTATTTGTTTTAAAAGTTTTTGATCTCATAAATATTCTCCACAACTAAGAAATATACCTGGTATTTATCATACATTCAAGCATGGGTGCAGATCGGAGGTGGGTGGGTGATGACATGTGAACAAAACTTCAAATCAGATCACTTGCCAATTTGCAAATTACAGTACGTGTTGAAATAAGTTGTAGCGTTTCACTGAAAAACTATGCATTTTTTTAACACTTGGTAAGTAATCTTGTATTTTTGTAGCAAAACGGGCCGACTAGTCGACTTTAAGTCGATTACTACCGGCAACTAGTCAACTTTCGAAAATAGCTAATCGTTTTAGCACTAACATTCTGGTTGCTGGCCGATCACTTTAGTTCTGCGTATTTGACCTCAGCCAAATTTGGCATGTGACTCAATTATTCCAAATTACAGGTCAGGTTTGAATTGGGGTTCAGTACAAATTTTCCATGAAATATGATGAACCTTTTCCAACTTGGAACATTTTCAACTCAGAGCATTTCTCAACTAAAACAATGTCTACTCATCCATCTGTCCATTTTTCTGTAACTTTTTTTTCTAATTCATAACATTGTTTTTTTTGCTGTGGATGACTGGATGACTGCACATTGAAATGGAGGACTTGAGGATGAAAACAGTGGTTATGTAAATTCGTAAAAACCTACCGGCCGTATTATGCAATGCCACGTGTAACTCTTGTTTGAAAAGTAAATATCGTCCACTTAATATTTGAGTTATTTTCTGCTGAACATATCACAATGGATGTCCGCTTGGCAAATAAAATAAACAGTAGGGCTGTCATGATTTTTTAATTTAGGAATCGATTAATCATCGCAAATAATCGATAATAATCGATTAATCGTACCTAGATGACCCCTCTCCCTCTCTTTGAAGTCGTTAAAAATGAAGATCAAGTCAGTTGACCTACCCAAAGTAAACAACGAAGACGATGCTCTTTTATCTGCGATAAAAAATATTTAACCCTTTACCTAACATAGCAACCAAAAACAGCAAGGAAATTCACCAAAATAAGCCTACCACAGCCTAAAATATCTAACAAATGTCTCGCTAAAAGTGAACAAATATAGATGTCATTAGAACTGACTCATCGAGTCAGTTCTAATGATATCCCTATTTTTATGGTTTTATTGAAAAATTGTGAGAATTTTTTTCGCAAAATGTGAAATTTAATTTTTTCTTAAAAAAAAGCTGTGTTAGGTAGAGGGTTAAGCTACTAAAAATATTACTTCCTGCTCCAAAACATAGGTTATGCCCCCCCCCCCCCCATGCCCCCCCCCCCCCCCCTGGGAGCGCGGTAGCTCAGTTGGTAGAGGTGCAGGCTGCAGGCCGAGAGGTCCTCGGTTCGAATCCCACCTGCGGCAACCGCGTTGTGTCCTTGGGCAAGACACTTCATCTCCATTGCCCGCGTGGGGGCATGATGACACCGTGTACTAAGTCGTACTGCACGCCGATGGTATGCTTGTCTTCAACCAATCTAACCCTGCGCTAGCGTGGAGTTAGTATGTTGGGGAGCTGACTGTTGCTTGCCATTGCTCGGTGGTTCTCTCTGGGTACTCCGGCTTCCTCCACCCGTAAAACTGTCACGGTCATGATTAGCCATTGTGCATAAATATGTGACCTTAAACATCAATAAATCAACCTCCCCCCCCCTCCCCCCCCCCCCTCCCCCGATTAAGCTTGGGGGGGGGGCCTAAGCTAGGATATGTTTTTGAGGCAAAAATTGAAAAATAATACAATTTGAATATTGAATTTTGGAAACGGCGTGGGACAGATGTGGACATTATGTTAGGTAAAGGATTAATGTCTTTGTTTTATATTATTTATAGATTCCAGTATGAGAAATGTGAATGAGGCAGTTGCTGATATGACTCTGGAGTCAAAGGTATGAGTCTCAATTTGTGTATAAAAAATATTTTTATCATGAATCAAGTTTGATATTTTTTGTATTCAGTGCTTGTGTTTCTCAGCCTTCAGCGATAATTTTCTACTCGCAAATTTTCCAACTGTACTCAAGAATCCAGCCACCAAGACCATGCTTTCTATCGCAAGCACGACTCAGTCATGCTCATTATAGAAAACTTATGTGGTAGTCTTGATGACTGGATATCGCATTAATAATAATACAAAAAATCAAATGGAGGTCGAATCACTCTGGCTGAATCTTCTCACACCGCTGATAAAACTTGGTTTTCTGCAAGTTGCACATGCAGGGTGAGTGATGATCTTGCAATTAAATAACGGAGCTGTATTCAGCAACATTTGTTCTTTCATGTTGTATGCAACACTGTGTTTACTGACAAGTCGCACATAAGTTTCTAGGTCACAGTCAATTCTGATGAAATTCTGCTGAAATGAAATCTACCTTCGAAAAATCACAGTATGGTGCACTGAGAAAAATTAATAGAAAAAAAAGTAATTTTTTGTAAATAGTGCAGCTGGTTATGTTTGTTACGTCAGATAAAAGGTTATCAAAATTATAGAGTTATTTGGGTGGAATTTCCGCTCTGTCAGTATTTTGGTTGTAATCCACTTGCCAAGTAATGTTCCAGTACTACAGTATGTGGAGAGTGTATTATCACTAAATCACCCACAGAGTGGAGATTCCACCCAAGCAATCATTCCAAACGGTAATCCTCTACAATAGTGGGTTTGGGGTTTTTCTCGAAATTATGAAATTTCATTCTTCGAAGTGAAAGGGTTCATTTTTTAAGGTAAGTGAATAATTTTATATGCATCTAGTATCATTAGGGTCAGTAGTAGCTTGGGCTAGGGTTAGGTACTAGTATCATTAGGGTCAGTAGTAGGTGGGGTCAGGATTAGGGTACCCTAACCCTGGCCCCAGCTGCTACTGACCTTAATCTGCTGTTGCAAAACCTGCTATTGTAAAGGATTACCTTCCAGATTTGTTGCAAAGCATAACCAGCACAAGCAACGTTTCAGCCAGTGGACCTCCGGGTTCAACCCGGAGGTCCATTGGCTGAAACATTGCTTGTGTTTTTTGTCGATATGTACAAAATTTGAAAGTTATAGCTTGGGTGATAACTCCACTCCACAGGTGATTTAGTTACAATCCACTCTCCATGTACTGTAAATAGTGATGAACTGATTATCAAAACTTGCTATGAACCGATTACCGATTATTGCTCTGCCTATTATGAAAATTCCGATGCCAATTCTGATGGTTGAAATAGGACACAGAAGAAAATCTGTTGGTGCCTGTTGGTGATACTAAAGAATTTTGTTGATAAATCACCAATTACAAAAGCTTAATACCACATAATTTCTTAGAGAATGCATGTTTCGTGCTGGGCATTATTAGCCAAAATAATATTTGCATTTTGGGTCTAGAAGATCGTTATTAATGATACAATCACACAATATTGTTTTCTAGTGAAGATTGTGTTTTATTCCGGTAAATAGTGTAAAGACGGTTTTGTGTAAGAATACAATACACTTGGCTGTGTTAACCAGGAATATACTGAGCACTGACCATACTTTGTGTCTTATTTGAATAATAATGTTGATGTCAATATGTGTTGTGAAGTTGTAACATGCGTCGTTTACAGATATACACGCGATGTATTCGACTTACATGTTGCGTAACAATCATCAATCATTGAAATAAGAGTGTTTTTAGTTTTTTGTCCAATTTTAATTTCTTATTGTATTGTGATGCTTCTATCATGAAGTACTACAGATTATCAGCTGAACACATTGTATTTATACATGTACCCTATGCAGTGTTGTACAGCACCATGATTGAAGGCCAGTGACTTCGATCAGTTGTGAAATGGTGGTGATCTTGTACCAATTGCAGATACTAAATTCCACAATATCTCTGCTCTGCAACTCCCCAAATATTCTGCTATGCACTACACACGTTATTAATGGGGAAACTTTATTGAATGGCCAGATATCAAAGAGATTTTTAATAGTCGGTGACAAATATAAAATAACCAGAAACGGCCATTTTTTAATTGCCGGTTGTCATAATCGGCCGATGCCCCATAACCGGCTGGTTCTGATTGCCGATTCTGATCATCGATTCATCACTGGTACTAAATATATTAGCTGGAATTTAAAAATTTTGACTTGATGAAAATAAAGTGAGGGAGGTGCCTATCCACTTCAGAAACAAAACTTCTAGCTTGTTTTGAAGATTGATAACATAAATGATTAAATGGAACAGTACCTGTATATAAAGAAGTGTATCAAAGGTTTGTAAAAAACAAGAATCAAGATATTCTGATGTTCTGACCAAGCCTAGAAATAAGCAGTCTATCATTTACAGAATGAAGTCCCCAGAGTCTGCTGCTATCCCATACAGTGGGCTAGAATCCCCTAATTTATCCTTCTTGATTCAGACTGAGGTTCACAGAGAGTAAATTTAGTAATGCAACCTTGCTGTGCATGGTAGCATCATCAGATTTTCCCTCTGGAGACTTCATTCTGCAGATGACAGGTTATTTCTTGGTTTTGTTCTAACTTTGAAATCTGACAGAAACGAAAAATATTTGGTTGATGCATAATCATCTTATCTTTAAATAAATTAAATAAATTTACACTAAATATTTGTGAGTTTTTGCAGATCACATGAACATTTTAAGTTATACAGAATGGTGATTTGCTATGAGCCCTAAAATAAGCAATCTGACATTTGCAGATGGAGGTCCCCAGTGAATTTTGATGATGTTATCCCATACAGTGGGCTAGAATCCCACACTATATCCTCTGGGTTCCCCTTTCTGTTTAGACTGGAGACTTTTGATTCAGACTGAGGTTCACAGAGGGTAAATTTACTGATGCTACCCTGCTGTGCAGGGTAGCATCACCAAATTCACCCTTTGGGTACCTCATTTTGATGATGACAGTCTGCTTATTTCGAGGGTTATTTTGCTGTAACAGACCTCTAAATAAAGGACTTATATTGTAACCTGTTGGTAAGTTCTGTTATACAGCATGATGGTAACCTATACGTGAAGGGTGTTGTGATACTTCTGCACCTTCTCTGTTTGTGCTTCGCCAATCATGCTTTTTTACGTCTTAAAGTTTTCGCCTATTAAAATAATAGACGCGAGATCGCGTGTTAATTGGTGATATTTATTTTGGTGGAAATTCTCTCAAGACAGAAACGGCATGTCATTCTCTTCATATGTGGATGTAATACTCAACCTTTAACCCAACTCAACGCAGACAGAAATTCTCTTAAGATAGAAACAGCATGTCATTCTCTTCATATGTGGATGTAATACTCAACCTTTAACCCAACCCAACGCAGACAGAAATTCTCTTAAGACAGAAACAGCATGTCATTCTCTTCATATGTGGATGTAGTACTCAACCTTTAACCCAACCCAATGCAGACGGTATCAAAACTTATTATTTTAAATAACATTTTTAGTCGAGTTGTGATGAAGTCAAACTCGACTAATAGTTTGATGAATGGCAGTTGGGCGGGTGGGCGGTCGTATTTTGCGTAAACAATTGGTTTCTGGATGATAACTTGATAATGGTTCAACCCACATTCATGAAACTTCATAGATAGGTTGGCATTAGTCAGAGAAAGAACTCTATGTATTTTGGACTCGCTAGGTGAAAGTTCAAGGTCACATTGACCTTCAACATAGTAAATTGTAAACAATTGGTTTCCGGATAATGGTTTGACCCACATTCATGAAACTTCATAGGTAGGTTGACCTTGGTGAGTGGAAGACCCTTATTTATTTGGGGCTCGATAGGTCAAAGGTCAAGGTCACAGTGACCATGAACATAATAAATCATAAACAATTGGTTTCCAGATGATAATTTGACAATGGTTCCACCCACATTCATGAAACTTCATAGGTAGGTTGGCATTGGTGCAAGAAAGAGCCCTATTTATTTTGGAATCTCTAGGTCAGAGGTCAAGGTCACACTGATCCTTCATATAGTAAATTGTAAACAATTGGTGTCTGGACGATAAGTTGATAATGATTGAACCCACTTTTGTGTTGTCACAACTCGACTTTGGATTGGCGATCCTATCGGCATTTTTAGCTCACCTGACTGAAAGTCAGGGTGAGCTTTTCTTATCACTCTTCGTCCGCCTTCCATCGTCCGGCATCTGTCGTCCGTCGTCCTGCGTGAAGGTGGTGTTTGAGCCTCTTTCTCCTAAGCCACTGGCCACATTTTAATTAAATTTCATGTAAGTAGTGGTTATATAGAGGCATTTTGATTTTTATCCAAATTAGGTTTCGGCTCATATTGAGCAGAGGTGTGGGGAAAAAATGGCCAAATTTTTTGAAAATCTTCTAATGAACCACCAGTAGTAGAGACTTGATATGTGGTATACAGAGTCCTTTTGAGGTTTAGAATCAAGTTTGTTCAAGAGAAGTTTGTCGGGCATTATTTGCCTTCGTTATGGGAGGGGCAAGAATTTTTGCCAGTCCCAAAATTTCTATTTTCCAAACCGAGAGGCAGATTTGAACCAAATTTGATATGAGGGCTTATTGGGTCATAAGTACTTAATTTATGCCCAAATTTTTTTTCCTGTCACCCCATGCGAACCACAGGAGCTAAAAATAGAAAAAAATTAAAACGCCCATATCTCCAAAACTACAAGGCACTGAGAATTCTTATTTGGTGTGAAGCTTCCTTATGACCAACAGAATGGAATGGTAAAAAAAATTGCTATCGGTTTTATCATGGGGTACTTTTTGGGGACTTTGGAAAAGTGCTGAGTCAGCATTATTTTAACGCTGTGGGTAATGGGAAAAACATGTATGACTACTTTTTTCCCAAACCACTGCTCCAAAAGCTTTAAAATTTCACATATAACATTTTGGGAAGATTGTTTCACATGTTTATTGAAATCAATTGCCTGGGTCCATATTTGGGCTCTCTATGGAAGCCCAAATGTTTAAATTAGTGCAGTATGAGGAATATTCTTTAAAAATCTTCTTCTTCAGATCTACCAATAAGAATCTTTTGATATTTGGTATGCAGCATCCTTAGGGGGGTGAGGACGGATGTGGTCGATTCGTTGGGTAAAGGGTTAAGTCACGATGGTTCCGAAAGACTATCAAGTAAATTAGTAAATTTACTAAAGTAATGTTGTACTATTGTCATAACCTGTTGTTTGTTCACATATTTTACATCTGACGTAACCCACACATAATCTAAATGATTGTTTGCGACTTACAGTAAAACCTGTCTTGAGAGACTACTGTCTTGAGAGACCACCTGTCTTGAGAGACCACATCTACCAGGCACCGATTGGTTTTACTCTATAATGGACCTGCTATGGGAGACCACCTGTCTTGAGAGACCACCTGTCTTGAGAGACCACTGTGACCTGGTACCAACTTGTATTTTTATGCCATAATGGACCTGTCTTGAGAGACCGGCCCTTTAAGACTGAAACCGTGACAAAAACTTTTTACCTGTTCTGGAATTGGAAAATCCATTGTGGTTATACTAACATAATTAAAAGTATTAAAAGCTCTTAATTGGGTTTCAATTGCTAACTCATTACAGATTGAGATGTTTTTATAAGACCTCTGTGAAAAGATTAGGATTATTGCTGAATAGACAATTTCATACATACTTGAAATGTGACAGATAGGAACAAAATAAATTTATGTTGAAAATCTTTTTGTAACAAATTGAAATGGACTGTTATAAAAATTATAAAAATAAATTAGTGTTGAAAATCTTCAAAGAAGATTTTCAACACTAATTTATTTTTATAATTTTTATAACAGTCCATTTCAATTTGTTACAAAAACTTCATAAAAAAGAACACCTACAAAGTAATTACCAAAATCCATTCTTCTCTATTTCTGAATTTTGTGGTTGGTTATTCACTGACTTGAGAAAATACGAAACTTGTTATGAGAGACCACCTCTCTTGAGAGACCACTTTTGTGTGGCCCAAAGGGCGGTCTCTCAAGACAGGTTCTACTGTATTCCCAGTTCTATAAGTTTTGGAAAACATAACCTAAAATATGTTAGTGATGGCGAAGAATGGTATATGATCACAATCGTACACCACAGCACTGTGTATAGTTTTGTCAGATTGGGCAACTGTGTCAGCTAATTGCTTAAATAGTTTTGTAAGATTGGGCAACTGTGTCAGCTAATTGTGTAATAAACAGTTTTGTCAGATTGGGTAACTGTGTCAGCTAATTGCTTAATAAATAGTTTTGTCAGATTGGGCAACTGCGTCAGCTAATTGCTTGACCAGTTTTGTTAGATTGGGAAACTGTGTCAGCTAATTGTGTAATAAACAGTTTTGTCAGATTTGATAACTCTGTCAGCTAATTGCTTAATAAATAGTTTTGTCAGATTGGGCAACTGTGTCAGCTAATTGCTTAAACAGTTTTGTCAGATTGGGCAACTTTGGTAGCTAATTGTGTAGTAAACAGTTTTGTCAGATTGGGCAACTGTGTCTGCTAATTGTGCAATAAACAGTTTTGTCAGATTGGGTAACTGTGTCAGCTAATTGCTTAATAAATAGTTTTGTCAGATTGGGCAACTGTGTCAGCTAATTGCTTAACCAGTTTGTTAGATTGGGCACCTGTGTCAGCTAATTGTGTTATAAACAGTTTTGTCAGATTGGATAACTCTGTCAGCTAATTGCTTAATAAATAGTTTTGTCAGATTGGGCAACTGTGTCAGCTAATTGTGTAGTAAACAGTTTTGTCAGATTGGGCAACTTTGGTAGCTAATTGTGTAGTAAACAGTTTTGTCAGATTGGGCAACTGTGTCTGCTAATTGTGTAATAAACAGTTTTGTCAGATTGGGTAACTGTGTCAGCTAATTGCTTAATAAATAGTTTTGTCAGATTGGGCAACTGTGTCAGCTAATTGCTTAACCAGTTTGTTAGATTGGGCATCTGTGTCAGCTAATTGTGTAATAAACAGTTTTGTCAGATTGGGTAACTGTGTCAGCTAATTGCTTAATAAATAGTTTTGTCAGATTGGGCAACTGCGTCGGCTAATTGCTTGACCAGTTTTGTTAGATTGGGCAACTGTGTCAGCTAATTGTGTAATAAACAGTTTTGTCAGATTGGATAACTCTGTCAGCTAATTGCTTAATAAATAGTTTTGTCAGATTGGGCAACTGTGTCAGCTAATTGCTTAAACAGTTTTGTCAGATTGGGCAACTTTGGTAGCTAATTGTGTAGTAAACAGTTTTGTCAGATTGGGCAACTGTGTCTGCTAATTGTGCAATAAACAGTTTTGTCAGATTGGGTAACTGTGTCAGCTATTTGCTTAATAAATAGTTTTGTCAGATTGGGCAACTGTGTCAGCTAATTGTGTAATAAACAGTTTTGTCAGATTGGGTAACTGTGTCAGCTAATTGCTTAATAAATAGTTTTGTCAGATTGGGCAACTGTGTTAGCTAATTGCTTAACCAGTTTGTTAGATTGGGCACCTGTGTCAGCTAATTGTGTAATAAACAGTTTTGTCAGATTGGATAACTCTGTCAGCTAATTGCTTAATAAATAGTTTTGTCAGATTGGGCAACTGTGTCAGCTAATTGCTTAAACAGTTTTGTCAGATTGGGCAACTTTGGTAGCTAATTGTGTAGTAAACAGTTTTGTCAGATTGGGCAACTGTGTCTGCTAATTGTGCAATAAACAGTTTTGTCAGATTGAGTAACTGTGTCATCTAATTGCTTAAACAGTTTTGTCAGATTGGGCAACAGTGTCAGCTAATTGTTTAATAAACAGTTTTGTCAGATTGGGTAACTGTGTCAGCTAATTGCTTAATAAATAGTTATTCCCTATGGTGTGCCTATTTCTGTAACACAAGATTATGTGAAATGTACTGTATATCATTTTTGCATACTGTGAATAAAGAATATCTATCTAGTTTTTTCCTATTGGGCAACTGTGTCAGCTAATTGCTTAATAAACAGTTTTGTCAGATTGGGCAACTGTGTCAGCTAATTGCTTATACAGTTTTGTCAGATTGGGCAACTGTGTAAGCTAATTGCTTAAACAGTTTTGTCAGATTGGGCAACTGTGATAGCTAATTGTGTAATAAACAGTTTTGTCAGATTGGGCAACTGTGTCAGCTAATTGCTTAATAAAAAGTTTTGTCATATTGGGCAACTGTGTCAGCTAATTGTGTAATAAACAGTTTTGTCAGATTGGGAGACTGTGTCAGCTAATTGCTTAATAAATAGTTTTGTCATATTGGGCAACTGTGTCAGCTAATTGCTTAATAAACAGTTTTGTCAGCTTGGGACACGGTGTCAGCTAATGGCTTAATAAATAGTTTTGTCAGATTGGGCAACTGTGTCAGCTAATTGCTTAAACAGTTTTGTCAGATTGGGCAACTGTGTCAGCTAATTGTGTAATAAACAGTTTTGTCAGATTGGGCAACTGTGTCAGCTAATTGTGTAATAAACAGTTTTGTCAGATTTGGCAACTGTGTCAGCTAATTGTTTAATAAAAAGTTTTGTCAGATTGGGACACAGTGTCATCTAATTGCTTGAACAGATTTGTCAGATTTGGCAACTGTGTCAGCTAATTGCTGAATAAATAGTTTTGTCAGATTGGGACAATGTGTCAGCAAATTGCTTAATAAACAGTTTTGTCAGATTGGGACACTGTATCAGCTAAATTCAGAAGGTGGAAGATGCAGAATAAACAGCATGAGATTAGTTTTTCAAACTCTTGACATTTTCTTCTAAAAAATCAATAAAAAATAAGGCCCCACAAAGTAGATATTCTGTTTCTCGGGCTATTTTTTGTAAAATTGTATGCGGGCGGGCGTTTTTTTATTTTTATAATTATTTCTTTGCCATCAAAAATAATTTATGTTCTCGGTTTGTTTTTCTGTTTTAGGCCTCATAATCTGCAGAATAGCATGGGTGATGTGTATTTCATCCCTTGTGTGCAATAAGGCTTTGCAATGCTAAAGCATTGCAAAGCCTTGTTTTACTCAAGGGACAAATTTATCAATTTTATTAACTTGGGTAAAAAAATATCAGACATATTAAAATCATTCAATTTTTTTTTTTTCAAGTGCATCGGTTATAAAAAAATAGCATGCCACATGTAGGAGGGCCTGAGAAACAGATTTTTAACTTTTTAGGCCTAATGACGAAAGTTGAAATTTTCTTCTGTCTTTAAAAGCTGCTCTCCTCACTTCTCTATACTTATTACAAGCCTGTTCTATGTTATCCCCATTTACAGCAACTCTAAACCATGTGGAAAATGAAAATCTGTTCCACATATTTGCGAAACAGAAATCGTTGACAGGCTATTTTGAAATAGAAGTGAAATTTCACTGGAATTTTCTACAAATTGTGCAGTGCAACTACAATTTGAATCACTAGCGATAGCTGAAAAAATCATCCAAGTTCCCCTCACAAATTTGGTTGCCAATAAAATGTGTTTTTCTTGTTGATAGTTGTCAAATGAATTGCTGTGTGTCCTTCTAATAATTGTTTTTATAGACATGAATGCGTGTAATAGACACTTGTGCCATTGTGGAAGGATAAAACTCGAGGCACTCGTTTTATCCTTTCGCGCTGGCATTCGTGTCATATTAATTAACCCATTCACACCTGTGTGTCATTCTGTGTATTTATCTTACAATCAACATGTATTTTGTCTGTATTAATTCTGCAACTGTCGTGTACCCGACCCCCCTAATACAGATATTTGTATCAGAGGGTTGGATACAAGCACGTTCCTTTTGCGTGAATTCCATTTTTTTTCTTTTTGTTCATCCATACGAATAAATAGTTTGTTATATATTCGGCTACATTCTTGACTTATCCCCAATATATTGTAAGATAAAATGATTATTACCATTATGTGGATGTACAAAATATGTATCCGAGTCTCGCTTCAGGTTCTAAGGGTAGATCACGACTCGGATACATATTTTGTACATCCACATAATGGTAATAATCTCTATTTATGGTTCAGAATCCTGGGCTTATCCTTTGGTTCAGATGTTGGTAGGTTTCTGTGTTGATGTGATATTTGTTGCTTATAACAGGGCAAGGGGTTACCAACTCAATCAAACATGGATGATGATGATGATGAAGATGACGAAGAAGATGATGATGAAGCTGAAGATATGGAAGCCTATGAACAGAGTGGCATGTTGGAGGAGGAGGATTCTGTAAGATTATTATACTCCCACATTTAAAAAAAAAAGTGGTGTAAACTGGATTGCATCGGTCTGTGAGTGTCTGTACGTGCAGCTGTATGTCCGTCCTATGTCTGTTCAGGTCATCTTGAAGATTAGTGCTTGGATTTTGATGAAATTCTATACAGGTGTTTAGTATCATGAGCTCTTTCAGAAACATAAGTTGTTTTGTTGTGCGTGTATTTTTTCCATGAGTTATGATCTGTAGAGTGTACAAAATAGCCATTTTTTTTTATCTATTTGCCTTGTATCTCAGGTTTGGGTTGTCGGATCTCGTTGAAATTTGGCAGGAATATTGCTTATGGGAAAGGCTTTCAAACAAGTCTCTAATGATTTTTCTTACCTTTCACTTTCTACAGTCATCCCCCTTTTTTGACTTAGAAAAGTTTTTGAATTTGCCCATTCCATGTCTCTTCAGGTCATAATTTGAAGATTAGTGCTTGATTAAATTTCATTCAGGTGTTCAATGTAATGAGCTCTTTTAGAAACATATACCATATTGCTGTCCATATATTTTTTCGGTGATTTATCACCCTTGAAGTGTACAAAATAGCCATTTTTTTCTGTTCGGCTTGTTTGAGAATGGTTTGTTTGTGGGTGCATTTGTTTGACATCTTCTCACACTGGATAGTCTGATCATCACTAAACAACTTAGACCACAGGTATATGTGGACTTTATAATTGTGACTATCATGTCCCTGCAGTAGAACAAAGAAAATAAATGCTAATCACCTCCCAACGTGGCATTATGTGGATGGTCAGATCCTCACTGGACTTTAGTAACAGGTGTTTGTGACAGACCCTTTAGATCAGTCTAATTTGGGCACAACAGCAAATATGGGTGTGGCCTGCATGGTTGGAGAAAAAGCCCTGGTATTTTCTTATTGGAGTCTTTCTTAGGTTTTACCCCCCCCCCCCCCCCCCCACCCACCTCTTAAAATTATAGTTTACAACCCCTTGTTATAGGTTTTCACCATTATCACTGGTTTCCTCCCACCCCTTTTGACGTAAGTTTACTCGACTAACTAGAGAAGGCTTCTTAGTTTCCCAGTGTTGAGCCAAAGGTCTATTTGAATGTAAATTTCACATTGCGTTTACTGAGAAATGTAACAAACATGAATATAATAGATCTCAAGCTTTAAGTACATGATCATATAGAATTTGCCATAGAAAATCGCTGTCGACAGTGTCGTATACGACACTGTCGACACTGATTGCTTTTCTATGGCGAACTCTGTGGGTTTTTAAAACAATAATTTATCTGTTGCATTGTTGGATTCTAGGGTAGCCCAACTATATATTGCCGAAGCACTGCAAAACGTTGGAAAAAGTTTCAAACTCCATATAATTTGTTGCGCAATTATCTTATTTGGGCACAGCGTTTACCGTCGTTAGTTGGGAAGAATTTAAAGGCCTGGTTTGCGGCCTTCACAATTACTTCTGGGGGATGGGGGCAGGGGTGGATTAGTTTCTTGCTGTAAAAGAAAGACAATAGTTTCACATCTCCCATATCGATGGGCTGATTGACACAAACTATTGGTAACAGGTTTTCACATTTTCTACTGGGTTGGATTTTTCTGGTTCGTAGACATCTCTGGCCTCAGTAGAAGGCCCTCAGGTTTGAAAAACATAGGTACATGGCAAACTGTACCTTTAGCAGTCAATTTGGCAAGCATGACTTACTACAGGTGAAAGATTTTGATTATGTTTTAGTTCTGCAGAACTGAAAAGAAATTTACAGATGCAAGAAGTTAATAACAGTGTAGAAAGGAGGCGCTGTGGCATCGTGCTAACCGGTTCTCGTCAGGTCACCGAAGTTAAGCAACTTCGAGCACGGTTAGTAGTTGGATGGGTGACCATTTCAGCGACTGATTCGTGCTCCTGTGTTGTGTCCTTGGGCAAGGCACTTAACCCTGATTGCCTACATGGGGGCACGATGACGCTGTGTACTAAGGCATACTGCACGTCGATGGTGCGCATGTCTTCAACCAATCTAACCCTGTCTGTGCCGCGGTGCAGAGTTCAGAGTTATGATGTTGGAGAGCTGACAGCTGCTGTTCATTGCTTGGTGGTTCTCTCCAGGTACTCCGGCTTCCTCCACCCATAAAACTGTCACCGACATGTTATGACCCTGGCTGTTAATGTGTCGTTAAACCTTAATAAAAAAAAAAAAAAAAAACTCTGTAGAAAATTTCTAAATTTACTGCCCGATTTTCTGTTCACAGTACCGAATTGTATCCTTTACAGTCCACAAATATGTGACTGCGAATCGGTCTCTTTTATGGGGTTGAGTTGTATTGTTCACACAATGTATCATTGTTAATGGAAAGATATAACAATGTTTAGGCCTAAGAAAGTTAAAAATCTGTTTCTCATGCACTCCTGCATGGTCCTTTTGGCTGCCTCATGCTCTCTTTGTATAACCAATGCAAACTTACAAAAATAAGAATTAAATGGTTTATGTCTGATATTTTACCAAAGTTAATAAAATTGATAAATTTGTTCCTCGAGTGCAACAAGGCTTTGCAATGCTTTAGCATTGCAAAGCCTTTTTGCACTCAAGGGACGAAATACACCACCACCCATGCTATTCCGTAGATTGTGAAGCCTAAAACATAAAATAAACCAAGAATATGAACTTTTTGATGGCAAAGAAATAATTATAAAAATTTTTAAAAAAGTAAAAAAACACACTGCAATTTTACAACAAATGGCCTGAGAAACAGAAGATCTAATTTGTGGGGCCTTATTTTCAGAAAATGTTGATTATAGAGCAAAGCCCTGTTAATTGAACAAGATATCTTGTGACCAAAACTACTCTGATTGCATTGTGAAATATTCTGAATTTTTGGTTGATTTGTTGTGTTCAATACTTGAATGAAGACTGACAGTATTTATGGATGTACGACAACCGCGTTGCATCCTTGGAAAGACCCTTTACTCCCATTGCCCTAATGGGGGCACGGTGACGCTGTGTACTAAGGCATACTGCACGTCGATGGTACACTTGTCTTCAACCAATGCTAACCCTGCTTGTGTGGAGTTAGTATGTTGGGGAGCCGACAGTTGCTCGCCGTTGCTCGGTGGTTCTCTCCGGGTACTCCAGCTTCCTCCACCCGTAAAACTGTCGTGGTCATGATTAGCCATTGTGCAGAAATATGTGACCTTAAACACCAATAAATAAATATATGGTTGTACGAAGGAGCAATATCTACGACTTGAGATTCAATTCAAGATTCAATTTTATTTGAATTCCTCTGCCTGATTCAAATTGGGGTTTAACCCTTTACCCAACAAATCGCACGCATCTGCCCGCGTAATATGCAAATTCAGCAGCTGAAAAAATATTATTTTTCGAAAAATTTCAACAAAACCATATCATGGTTTGACCTCATTCCAATGTGGAACAAGGAACACTCAAGGAACAAATTTTCAATTTTATTAGCTTGTTGAAATTTTTGGAAAAATTTTTAAAAAATGATATTTAAAATAATAAATTTTGAAATCATCTGTGTTGGGTAAAGGGTTAATTTGACACAAACTTTTCAGCTTTGCCAGCAGGCCCCTGTAGTGTGGAATACTACTGCACTATATTCCTGCTATCATTTCACATTTCCTGTTGTATGTGATTGTCTGTGACATGTTAAACTTTTTTAGTTTTCAGGACATTCCCTAAGCACTAGCAGTACTGTAACAACATGGCACCCTGGGTAGCTGTACATATGACTTACGACCCCAGGCTCCGGAGGCAGGGTTTGAGTCAATCAAGAGAACCGACTTTGATTCTCGCAAAATGTTCATTTCATTCTTGTCATTTATTCTGAAAGTGACCATAACCATGTGTACTCTGATGTCAAAATATCAAAAAATATCAAAAATTCAAACAACAAATTTTGTTTATAATACAACTTGAAACCTGACCAATGAAGTCTTGTTTGACAGAGCTCAAAGAGCACTAAAATTCCAGGTTGTATTATGGGTAAATTTTACTGCTTGAAATTTATACATTTGAACAACAGTGTGTAGAGGATTAAAGACCTAGAGAATTCTATTCTTCTTTTGTTTCCTCATAAGATTAACCCTTTACCCAACATAACGTTCAAATTCATACAATCGCCAATTAATTTTCGTTATTTTTTCATTTTTTTGTATCCAAAACCTAGGTTATGACTCCTCATTGGAACAAGGTCATCAAGCTTGTTCCAACGAGGGGTCATAACCCATGTTTTTGAGACAAAAGATGAAAAAAATTGGGTATTCAAGAATTTTTTTTCGCAAATGTTGTCTGCTTTAAATGTTAGGTAAAGGGTTAAATAAAGTAATAATTTGACTGAGGCAGAGGCAGCCAAGACTTCACTATAAACAAATGCCATTTTACTGTAACTTTCACCTGCAAATCTACCAAAAGCTTATGTGATGCAATGGGGGTGCAGTGTTGTTGCGCTAACCGGTTCTTGTCAGATCACTGAAGTTAAGCACCATCGAGCCTGGTTAGTCCTTGGATAGGTGACCGTCTGAGCGATCGATTCAGACTCCCACATTGTGTCCTTGGGCAAGGCACTTCACCCCGATTGTCCACATAGGGGCACGATGACACCGTGTACTAAGGCGTACTGCACGTCGATGGTATGCATGGCTTCAACCATTCGAACCCTGCTTGTGCTGCAGTGCGGAGTTACAATGTTGGGGAGCTGGTAGCTGCTCGTCGTTGCTCTGTGGTTCTCTCCGGGTACTCCGGCTTCCTCCATCCATAAAACTGTTATTGTCATGATTAGCCATTGTGCATAAGTATATGACCTTAAACACCAATAAATAAATAATAAATATATGTGCTGCAACATGTGACCTACTTGCACATGTAAGACAAGAAACTCACCAAAGTTGGAGTTAAAGTCTAGAAATATAAACTGGGGGACAAAAGTTTGGAATATTGGCATTTCCAACCCAACATTTTATACTAGTAACTAAAACTAATGAAAATCAAATAACGAACTGAATGATCAATCATTACTTCATCCATTTGAATTGTTAACATCATCAAGCATAGTGTTCTTTGAAGCATGACTTGTGAGATGTGGATAAGTGGTAAAAATTGAAAATTGACAAATACAAGCTTAGTGTGGCATATGCTTGGTGGTCTACAATATTGTGTCAACATGGTTAGGTGAACAGAAAGATAAAAATGGGAGCTTGTGAGTCTTGTCACAAGAGGAGGATGTATGGCTTCAAATTTGATGCATGGAGAAGTCTTCAAACTGTCCTCTTGGAGATGATGACATGGTGTTGAGCCCTGAGTTGCTGATTGATAATGTACCTGTCCTAAGATGCCTATAAAAGCATTAAAAGAATGAAAGGAAAAATAATTTTTAGACCAGGCCTACAAAAGGTAAAAATCTTTTTCTCAGGTCCACCTGCATGATCCTTTTGGCTGTCGCAGGCTGTCATTTTATACAAAGGCAAACTTAAAAAATTGAGAAATAAATTATTTATTTCTGATATTTTACCCAAGATAATAAAATTGATAAAAATGTACCTTGAGTGCAAAAAGGCTTTGCAGTGCTTTAGCATTGCCAAGCCTTCTTGCACTCCAGGGATGAAATACACCTCCACCTATGCTATTATGTCGATTATGAGGCCTAAAACAAAACAAACCAAGAACATGAACTTTTGCTGGCAAAAAACATAATTACAAAAATAAAATAAAAAACCACAATCAATTTTACAAAAAGTGGCCTGAGAAACTGAAGGTCTTTGTGGGAAAGATTTACTTCTGGCCCCTCCGACCACCCACCCACCCCATCATACATTCCTGGGAAAAATCTTTGCAGAGTTTTTTTTACAGGGTTTCCTTTCTCTTCCAGGCTGCTGTTGATGTAAAGAAAGTTGTTTCCTCTGAAATAGATGGTGGTGAGAGTGGTATATTACAAACAAGAACCTATGATTTAATTATTACTTACGACAAATATTATCAGACACCTCGATTATGGCTGTATGGATATGATGAGGTAATAAATATATTTGTCTGTTGATTAGTGGAAGTCTCGAGGCCTTTTCATTGGTCTATGTTGTGTATAACAGGCAGACTTGGAAATAAGTCACCAACGAACGCTTTATCTTCAGCGAGATTGCGCTTTAGTTGTTGTCATTTATTCAGGTGGGAATTCCATTAAGATGAAATCAGCATATCTGGCGTGGTAATAACAGAGAAGGTGGAGAACCACACAACACCCTTTTTCCTCCAGGTTACCATCAAGTTATATAGCATAACCTACCTAATGGGTCACGTTATAAGACCTTTATTTCTGGGCCTGAATAGGCCAAATGCAAACCCACCAGGCTGACCATGCTTCTGTTCAATGAGATAAAAAAAAAATGCTGATATTTTTGCTTCCTCTTTATATGTTCACAATATTGTCAAACCCTGTTAACTGGTTAAGGGCTAGATTATTTTGGGTGGTCTGAATTTGTTAGTCAAAACTTGTTTTATTACAAATTATTTGAGAGTGCCCCAGGCACTCTCCAATAATTTGAAATAAAACAAATTTATATAAACAAAATATTATTTGTGTTTGAGTGAATATGAAATACAGTGGAGCCCACTTAATTGGATATCTCTTAATTGTATATCCCTGTTAATTGAATATAATATTTTTATACTGTACCAATGACCCAGACATAGCTGGTGCTAATTCTCAAAAATCTAGGGCCAAACACAAATTTTGCCCCCCCAATCCCCAAAATTTGCATCTAAAACCGAAAAAATCATGTCCTAAATGGTCCTCCATACTTTCCCTCCACTGCGCATGCGCAGTGTCAAGGAGGTCTCGAAATTGGCGCCAATTATCATTCTTTGTTTGGCCCTTCATCAGTTCACATCTGACTGATATTTGTGCTTGTAAATCTCAGTTTAAATGATGCCAGACACATAAATATTAGAGAAATGGTGGATCTAAAGAGGAAATAGAAGGAGGAGAGGAAAAATGAGTGACAGGAAACAATCAGGGCTGTAACTTTAAATTTTTTTACGAAATTATGTTATGTTGCCTAATTTCGAGGCATGGGCCTGTTGTTGTCATTCTTTCTATAAAGTTACACTGCTTGTTCAGTGTTTCCTCTCTCCCTTTCCTTTAAGTCCCCCTTGCTATTCTCCCATGCTTTTGGCATATTTTTTGTAATATTATTACTAAAATTTCTTGGGAGTTTTAGCTGGGTAACAGAATGAATTCTGTTCTTTTCCCCATGTTTACGTCCTCACCCATAGGTGTTTAGGCGTAGTGTTCTGCATCTACCATCTGATGTTCTGCAGTTTCTTCCCTGGAAGTCTCTGTTTTGCATCAGATAGTGTGTTATTGGTAACTGATTTTGGGCCATGGTTATCAGTGCCTGGAGTCATGTTTCTGGTGTTTTTACACTTCTTGTTTACATTGACAACGGTTTCTGTTGAGAGGGATTTTCTTGTCTTTGTATTAGCTTAATCATAACAAGATACATTATTATTATACGTAAGTGTTGCATTAATTTTTTTGTAATATTTTAAAAAATTTTGTGCACTCTTAGGCTTTTTGGGATCCATTGGAGCTCAACGTTACTTTCAGAAACTTGGGCTTTTCTGAAAAAATATTTTTTCAAAAAATTTTTTTGATTTCAATTATTTTTTCTATGTTAATGGATCATGTTATTATGTATCTTTGTTTTAAGGGTTTGGTGCGAGTACTAGGACTTTTTGTGTTCTTTTCACAATGAAAGGATATTGTTCAAATTGTAATAAGAGGAAATCTTCCTCTGACTTTCATAATCATTGTATTAATTGTAGTCAGTGTACTCGCACTAACTCCTGTTCAGTATGTGTCAATTGGGATGACAAACATTGGAAACGTGTGTCACGGTATGTTGTTAGCGGGGAAAAGGCCATGCCGATCCTTTCTCCGCAGGGTCACTCTAGTTTATCAATCTCTATTTCAGAGGAACAAGAACAGGGTGATGTTTCCGTGATGTCTTCTAAAAGTGTGCCTCCGTCGTCACAGTTAAATGAAGAGCTAGCGGCCAAAAGCGCTCATGGAAATATGTCAATTGCCTAAGAGGTCCCTAGTAGGATAAGACAAAGTGCACACCCAGTGACGATGGATCAGAGGAGAGAACGGAGGAAGCCTATTAGTCCGGTTCCTAGCTCGTCCAGGTCCATCCGGGCTGCGAGCGAGAGAGGTCCCTCTCTTGTACAACAACATCTGGGACCAGATGTTGTGGTACAAAATGTTTCGCATTTGGAGCATACGTCCGCCGCTCGGGACGCTCCGTTATATAGAGAGTCCGGAGAGACTGTCGATAAGGCTTCCTCATCCTCACGGCAGCGCACACGACGCGCACTTTGTCTACGTGACCACGGATATCCAGCCAGCTTCGCCTATCAGGGATTCCACGGCGACCAGGTCATGCCATCCGGTAGCCAGGGACACGAGGCCTGTAGACTCCGGACGTTCGCATAAAAGAAATATGCAGGAGTCAACGTACACGGAGCTTCCAGTGGCAAAGCAACGTAAGACCGCTACTCCACAGGCCTCAGTGACGGACGTGCTATCACAAATAGCACAACTTATCGCAGCATCACAGCAAACGACAGAATCTCTGTCGGATCAGGAATTATCCGACGACGCTGGGTCGGTACGCTCCGCCGAAGCATGGGGTACAGACGACCGAGAACTTCATAGGGTCCGACAGGATGGCGAAAGGGATTCGGAGGATCTGGAGCTTTCCCTTTCGGAACAACATAACATTGTCGTAGATTTTATCCGGCATTATCTTCCAGAGGTTGTTCCGTCGGACCAGAATGCTGCGATGCCGGATAAGAGACTGATAGCATCATTGGACACAGAATTTTTTGATCGGTTCAGGGACATCGTCCCTGAGTTTCTGACACAGTCCAATAAGGTCACAAGAACATTCAAATTATTGAACGACGCTATTTATAAGCTTGCTACCAAAACGGGCAAGTCTGGTTTCTTATCCGCAAATGCCCTAAATCTGCCTTTCATCAATTCAAGGAATAAATTCGAAACGGCAGGACAGGGCATACCGAGAGTTCCTCTGCGTCTAGACGACGAGGCTGAAGACTTGGAATTGTCTATACCGTCGTCTATGTCAATTCCAACCACAACGTTGGAAACGACAATAATGTCTAACAGAGTTAACTTAGACGCTTTATCATACGCAGATCACCTTACTAAGGCGTTATCATTACGTCTTCAAGGGAAAGAATTCCAGGATATACAATCCTCATTAAGACTTCTTTCAAGGGCAATAGCTTATTCCACGTATAACTCCGCCCTTTCAGTGGCAATCCTGGAGTTGGTTAGACGTGATGCAGCCCTAGCTACATCCACACGCGTGGATGGTAAGGTGAAGAACTCTCACAGAGTCGCTTCGGTCTCCGGAGAGCTTCTCTTCGACGGCAAGCTTTCAGCAATCTATGATAAGATAACTAAGAAAGCTTCGGATTCTCTGCTTTTCAAATCCGCTTCCAAAAAGCCGGATACAGCAGAAAAGAGTAAGACAGGCACTTCTGGGACAAGTACGCCCAAGAGAAGTTCCTATAGAGGTTCTATGCGTCCTCTAGGTCTTATTCTAGAGACCGTCAAGGCAGCGACTCTCGTGGGGGGCGTTCTTCTGGCCGAGATTACCGGTCAGACATCCCTAGGTCGACGGGGCGAGGTGCGGGTCGCGGAGGAGGTAGTTTCTCCTTCCGCAAGCCTCTCAGGTCCAGGAGGTGATGGTATGAACCTCTATCGTGTTCCGGTAGGCGGAAGATTATCAAGTTTTATAAACGATTGGGCGTCAATTACGGACGACCCCTGGGTTCGAGGGGTAATTTCGGAAGGACTAAGAATATCCTTCAAACGAAAGCCTCCATTAACTCGAAGTCCAAAATGGACCAAGCTTCCGTCAAATCCGCAGAAAAGAGACGCTCTTCTATCAGAAGTACAGTCTCTTCTGAAGAAGAATGCGGTAGAGGTCGTAGAAGACCAGGAATCACCGGGTTTCTACAGCCATCTGTTTCTGGTTCCGAAACCAGATGGCTCGTTCCGTCTAGTCATAGATCTGAGCTGGATAAACAAGCTGATCGTCTCTCCGAAGTTCTATGTGGAGACAATTCGATCAGTCAGAGCGAGTATTCGGGTGAGCGACTATGCTACAAGCATAGATCTCAAGGATGTGTACTTTCACGTCATGGTATATCCGACATTCAGAAAGTATCTATGCTTCGCAGTCCTAGGAGTTGTATATCAGTTCCAAGCGATGTGCTTCGGTTTGAACCTAGCGCCCTGGGCTTTCACTCGAATAATGAACTCGGTAATGATATATTTCCGAGCTCATTCGTCTGCGGTAACGTCGGCCTACCTGGACGACATTCTTCAGAGGTACGGCAACGAGTTAACGCTTCAGAACGATGTGCAGAATCTGCTTCTATTACTCCGACGTCTCGGTTTTATAATAAACGAGGAGAAGTCGGATCTGGTGCCGTCCAAGTCATTCACTCATCTGGGAATGAGCTTCGAGACGCACAACAATCTCGTTCGTCTGCCGTTAACCACAGCGAAATTAATCAGTTGTTACGCTCGCTATTGTCTTCACTCAGACAAAGTCACAGCGAGAGAGTTCATGAGACTGATAGGTCTGTGCGGAGCCGCTGCGGATCTCATTCCGATGGGGCGGTTACGCACTCTTACGTCCTCTCCAAGTTTTCTTGACACAGAATTGGAGTGTAAAGATTTGTTCGCTCGATATAGACGTTCTCTTGTCAAAACAAGTGAAACAAGAGATTCAGACTTGGGCAAATGTTCAGTGGTTGACTCAGGGAGTCCCACTGCAGTTGCCGGATCCGAGTTTTACGATTATGATGGATGCTAGTCAAACAGGTTGGGGTGCAACATTGATCCCAACGGATTCGAAGTGCCAGGGTCTTTGGGATCTGCAGTTTCTAGGCAAGCACATAAACATCAAGGAAATGATGTCAATTTGGCTTGCACTACGTCATTGGATGAACATTATTCAGAAAGCACATGTCCAAATCCTGTCCGACAATATGACTGTAGTAGCTTATATTCGGAACCAGGGAGGCACTCATTCTGTTCCGTTATTCAATTTAACGGAAAGAATCCTTCTGTTTGTTCTAGAACACCAAGTTCTACTTTTGGTCCGTCATATTCCGGGTCGTCTGAATGTATTAGCAGACTCCCTCTCACGGAAGGGTCGCTTGTTGCCATCAGAATGGACTCTCAACAAACAGGTATTCAATCAGATTTGCTACCAATGGGAGCGGCCAATGATAGCGGTTTTTGCGACACAACTCAACAATCAGTTGCAGACGTATGTGTCACCATGTCCGGATTCCCGAGCATATGCAGTAGACGCTCTATCGATCTCGTGGGACATAATGATAGGATATGCATATCCTTCAGCGCCGTTGATTCAGCAGATATTGCTAAAGATAAAACAATCTCAATGCAAAATTCTGTTGGTAGCATCTCTGCCTCCACAGAGGCCGTGGATAAATCTACTCAGGTGTCTGCTGTGGGACTTACCGCGAAAGCTTCCTCCACGAGAGGATCTTCTTTTGCAGGGGAAATCGCGTCAACTTCATCACAACCCGCAAGGTCTCAACCTTCACGTATTTCCGTTGTGCGGTCCTTCTTGCACGGCAAGCATTTTACAGGACGAGCAGTGGACACAATTTCTAACTGTAGGAGGACCTCCTCTTCGCTAAACTATGCGGCTAAGTGGAAGGTCTTTTGTCGTTGGTGTAGGGATCATTCTGTTGATATTTTTGATCCCTCCATTCCAGACATTGCAAACTTTCTAGTATACTTGTTTGACGAGATCAAACTGCAGCCTGTTACTATTAAAGGTTATAGGTCTATGTTATCTGATACCTATGCACACCATGATAGTTTACAAATTGGATCTAATGTCTCTTTATCTAAATTAGTTAGAAACCAATGTTTGGGACACTCAGGAGACTTGTTTCCAGTTGGCTCAATCACCTGAAAATGGTGCAAAATGCTCAATATTAAAGCTAAGTTTGTGTTTAATTTTCCTTTTTAAACAATAAAAAATTGATAATACATACTGATTTGTGTTGTTTTTATTTAAATCTGTTCCTAAGTTTTAATATTTGCAGTCCGGACTGACATGAGGAAGACTATTTAATATTACTTTGTGACAGTCTTCAACCCTTTACTGAACGCTAGTGGCAGATGACACTCATAAAAAGAATTCTTGTGTAACTAAAAAATTTAATTTTTTGCTTCCAAAACATACCTTATGTTACAAAGCGCTCATTTCAATGAGGGGCATAAGCTATGTTTTGGAATCAAAAAATGAAAATCTAAAAAAAAATTGGATGGCGATTTTCATATATAGTGATGGAAAATGAATCACACACAACTTGATTGAGCATCAAAACAAGACCAGGTTGTGTTTTTTCCCCATTTTCTAAGATGTGGGACATCTGTGAAAATATTTATTTTTAGCTGTCCCAATACATAGAGTAAATACGGTAATTCCAACTTTGATCATTTTTACTATAACAAACAGGTAACAAGACAGTGGAAACGGCCTAGAAAGGCTTTGGTATGAAGACTGAAAGTGTAACAAAAATGTATAAAATCTTCTGACCTTTGACAGCTAAAACTTATTTGAAAAGAGCTCTTAGGCTTGGTGAAAAAGATTCATTTGTTGGTTCGGTTTTCAATTTTTTTGAAATGATCACATCATTTTAAAACAGTTTTCAGGATTATATAGTATTAACTGGTAGAGTGCTGAATTATTTTTGGTCATCAAAATTTGTTCACATGTGTTTGCCTTGTTACAATTTATGGGAGAGTGCCAATAGGCACTCTCCCATGAATTGTAACAAAGCAAATTCTAACAGACTAAATAATTTCACTTCAAAGGTGGTATGAACAACATCCACAAACTATGAAGCCTTCAAGTGCTGGTACTGACACTTCAGAGTAAAGCCCAAATATGGGCTTCCAGCACTCTACCAGTTAATGGTTGGTTAGTTGGAAAGAATATTTTTGGCCTTTTGTCTCATCTCATCACCAACAAACTGTACAGTACTTTTTAGTTGAGTTTTTGAAAAATCTTTACCTGTTGTTTGATGAAGTCAGTGCACTGGTGAATGGGCAGACAGACGCCCATATTTCAAAAACTGCAGGGACCAGAATATTGTGTTTTGGTAAGCAGCTTCCTTAGAATCAGATGGACCAAAACATTGCTATCGGTTTTGTCATGGGGTGCCGTATGGGGATGCTGAGTCATCATCTTTCTTGTACTCCATCAACTAATTTGAAACTTTTCTTCTTCAAAACCACTGGGCCAAATTCATACATAAATGGCATTGACCATCTTTGAGGTATACCCTTTCTGCTTTGTTCAAATGAGGCTGCTGCCATCTTCAGGAGTGGGGACTGCCCAAAACGCCCTAAAAATCTTTTAAAATCTTCTTCTCATGAACCACTACAGAGAATGCTTTGATATTTGGTCTGGAACATCCTTTGATGGTAATGGCATGTTAGTAGGTCAGTATTTGGGCTCCACCCAAAATTTGTATTTCAAGAACCAATGGGTTGATTTGAACCAAATTTGGCATGTACTGTGGAACCCTGTTAATTGAATAGCCACTTTGCCAATGAAAATTATTCACTTAACAGGAGTATTCAATTAACAGGGACTGTGTCACTTTCCTGTATTCTAGAGATAAACTTAGCATTTATTCTATTATATCTTGTTTGACAGAGCTCCGTGAGCTCTGTCAAACAAGATATAATAGATTAAATGACTGCATTGGAAATACTGAGACCAAATAGGTCTATAAACAAAGGACAACTGGGGAGAGTCAGGGTAATTTCTTATCAACCTACCTTACAATTGTTTACTACAGGCTTGCACTACAATGGAAGAACCAAACTCGGATAAAATACTCTCTATTTTAATCTTTCCCAAGAGATTTGGGAAAGAAAAGTGGTGTAAAAACACCACGAAAAAATAAGCCAAAAATGGGTTGAGCGCCAGTGGCGCACACCCAGTAAGGGATGCTCTTCTCTTGGTACAATTCCACGACTTACGTTAACCAGTGCGCAAGCAGTAATCAAAAGCATTCTTCTTTTATCCGTGCAACATGGTTGACGTGTTGCGGCATCTTTGCATTATGATACAGTGATAATTCAACTCATCGATAATGGTTTTCCTGTGACTGGATTATGGATCTGAAGATCGTATAATAACAGGACTGTGTTTTATATATTCTCGTTAATATTTTCAACCACATTCTCATTGTATATTATTTATATATTCCGTTTTCACAAATGTTTTTTCGACATCGTGTCAACGCGGTTCGCCAATGAAATTTTTCAGTTGATAAATTTAAATTGTTATTGGAGTTAGGTGTCAATGAGGGACTGTCTGGACATGATTTCTTCACTCTGTTGAGGGCTGAATTTCTGTTTTTTAGGTCCCTGTCGGCCGTCTGGGTTCTATCGTGTACCCACCGTTTTTTTTCTGCCACCTTGTCTCGTAGTTGAGGGTGTTCTTCTACTTTCTGTATCTGTTGAGTTCACCTTTTTCTTCTACTGCTCTCACCTCTGTTATTTCCAGTTCGGTTCCTTTAGGGCAAATCCTTTTGCCCTCGCCTTTAGTGCATTCTCGTGGCCGTTTCTCCAGCACCCACAGTGGGTGTGGAACGCTGTCGTTTCGGGGCCTCCCGACTCGACCACGTCTGGTGAGAGTTATACCCCCTCTGTGGGGGATGTGCAGTTTTTTTTTACTGTGGTGGATACTGCGGGAGCTGTTGGATTTCTGGTGAAGAGATGCCTGGTTCCGGGACTATGCACCCTCTCCAGTCGACATCTGAGGCTGTCACTAGGGTTGTGACTCCTCCTTTGTACCAAGTCTAAATTAATTTGGTTCAAAGTATCTTGGTGGAGTTTACTCTTCCGATTTTTTTCCCCAAACGTTACTATGCCCATTGCGATGGGGTTAAAACCCGATAAGGCTAAATGCTTTAAAAATCATCTTCTCATAAGCTGCTCACAATAATGTTTAGATTTTGGGTGTGGAACTTACTTTAGTGATCCAGATTCAAATTTTATCAGAGGAACTCAGTAGGTCAAACTTTACCTCCCATTTTGGGCTTTACTCAAAACTTCTATTTCCAGAACCAATTGGCTGATTTGAACTAAATTTGTCATGTAGTATAACTGGGTCATAAGCACTTGATTTATGCCCCAAAAAATTGTGTGTGGGGGGGAGGGGGGGGGGGGGGGGGGGGGGTCTAGTGGCAAATCAAAAAATTTGTTTTGCTGTCCATCACTTCCTGACACACTCATCTCTTTTGACAACTTGAGCCAGGTGAACATTCTTGGCTCACTTGAGCCTCTAATTTTGGGGGTTTTTTTTGCTTTGGTGTTTTGCATGCTGCATACATTTCCTTCAAACATGGAATGTGTGTTAAGGGAAACTGCGGATACAACATTTGTTTCAGCACTATCAGTTTTTAAATGGAATGACTTGTGATTACAAGTACTATCGAAATAGAAATCAGGCGAGCATGTGTTCATTTCTCACTTCACCATGTGGTTCGTATTGTTACTGCAATAATGATACATGATCTTTTATCGTCAAATTTTTGTCGTTATTATGCCCCCGAAATATTTTCGAGGGGGTATATAGTCGAGGTCTCCATCCGTCCGTTCGTCTGTCCGGATAATGAACATTTTGTATTATAAATCGGGCATCAGTTGTCGGATTTTAATGTTCTTTGGTATGGTGATAGGGCAGCTTGGGGGAACGTTGTTCGGATGAACCAATTCTCTTCAAACATTCAGAAGTTATTTATTTACATGCAAGTCCGACTTTGACACCTTCGTGGGCATCAGCACATGCGTTAGCATTGCTCTTGTTGATATTGCTGTTTGTGATTGCATTTTTATGCCCCCGAAAAAATTTTGGAATAACTAAACTTTTTAATTTTTTACCTGCATCGCCAGCGGCAGAGCAGGTCTAGTAACCGCTTGACTCCGTCAGTCCATCGGTCTGTCCGAAACACTTCTTCCGTCAAAGTTTTCTTGGCTTCTATGAAAAGGGAATGATTTTATATTTGGTCTGCTGCCTCATAATGATGAGTTGTATCGTGTAATCAATTTTCAGATCTGCCGTGCAGCCACTTCCTGTTTGCCGATACTTTGAAATTTTACTGTACCCACTGAACATTCAAATTTTTCCGTCAAGGTTTTCTCGGCTTCTATGCAAAGGATTGATTTTATATTTGGTCTGCTGCTTCATAATGATGAGTTGTATCGTGTAAGCAATTTTCAGATCTGCTGTGCAGCCACTTCCTGTTTGCCGATACTTTGAAATTTTACTCTACCCACTGAACATTGAAATTTTCCGTCAAGGTTTTCTTGGCTTCTATGCAAGGGATTGATTTTATATTTGGTCTGCTGATTCATAATGATGAGTTGTATCGTGTAAGCAATTTTCAGATCTGCCGTACAGCCACTTCCTGTTTGTCGATACTTTGAAATTTTACTGTACCCACTGAACATTGAAATTTTCCGTCAAGGTTTTCTCGGCTTCTGTGTAAGGGATTGATTTTATATTTGGTCTGCTGCTTCATAATGATGAGTTGTACCATGTAAGCAATTTTCAGATCTGCCGTGCAGCCACTTCCTGTTTGTTGATACTTTGAAATTTTACTGTACCCACTGAACATTGAAATTTTCCGTCAAGGTTTTCTCGGCTTCTATGCAAGGGATTGATTTTATATTTGGTCTGCTGATTCATAATGATGAGTTGTATCGTGTAAGCAATTTTCAGATCTGCCCTGCAGCCACTTCCTGTTTGCCGATACTTTGAAATTTTACTGTACCCACTGAACATTGAAATTTTCCGTCAAGGTTTTCTCGGCTTCTGTGCAAGGGATTGATTTTATATTTGGTCTGCTGCTTCATAATGATGAGTTGTATCATGTAAGCAATTTTCAGATCTGCCATGCAGCCACTTCCTGTTTGCTGATACTTTGAAATTTCACTGTACCCACTGAACATTGAAATTTTCCGTCAAGGTTTTCTCGGCTTCTATGCAAGGGATTGATTTTATATTTGGTCTGCTGCTTCATAATGATGAGTTGTATTGTGTAAGCAATTTTCAGATCTGCCGTGCAGCCACTTCCTGTTTGCCGATACTTTGAAATTTCACTGTACCCACTGAACATTGAAATTTTTCGTCAAACTTTTCTCGGCTTCTATGCAAGAGATTGATTTTATATTTCATCTGGAGCCTGATAATGATCAGTTGTATCGTGTATGCAATTTTCAGATCTGCCGTGCAGCCACTTCCTGTTTGCCGATTCAATTGCATGCAGCAGCGCAGGTCCAGACCCGGTATTGGTCTTGGCTTGTTACATCAAAAACATTGTTTATGACCCTCATTGGTTGTACCTGGTGCTTCATTTATTAATTTTTTGATGATTATTCCTGTAATTAGTGTTTGGAATCTAATATTATTTCGTCTGTGGAGATATTGTCCACCTGTTGAAACTACACTACTGTGCAAGCGACCGTTACATGAATATCCCCAGGTCTGTGAAGTGTTTACTCAAGATGTATGAGAAGTCGCCACCTAATATTGGCAATTGTTTCTCGAGTCAATGTCCGACATGTTATTAAAATCACGGTCAAATGGATTACAACTGTAATTAATTTCTCGGGCACCTGAACGAATAGGATTTGCTTATTGTCATATTTTGTGCAACTCTCATAATTTTGTGTCAGAATTAAGTGTCTTGCAGATGGAAAGAGTTGGGATTAATTCGAGACCTTTCAGCTTCAAGTCCAATTCTCTCACCAGTGGGCCACTGCATTCCTTGCATACAGTAGTGTATAAATGATGCTATTCAGGGTGTCACTGTTGAACAGGTTGACGTGAAGGAATTTCTTCAATATATCTGGTATAGGCAATTTCAGAATCTTTTCTGGGTTTTTTTTCAGAATAGAAAACCACTTACTGTTGAGCAAATGTACGAAGATTTCAGCCAAGATCATGCCAAAAAGACCATTACAATGGAATCACATCCTCACTTACCGGGACCCCCAATGGCTTCAGTACATCCTTGCAGGTTTGTGCATAGCAATATTGCCTAAAACATCTTATACAGTGGAGCCCACTTAATTGGATATCTCTTAATTGTATATCCCTGTTAAATGAATATAATTGCCCAACACAAAACCATTTACCATACCTCTAGTACAAATTTGGCCTGTTAATTGAATATAGGTTATAGAGTATTTATTTATTTATTGGTGTTTAAGGTCACATACTTATGCACAATGGCTAATCATGACAGTGGCAGTTTTACGGGTGGAGGAAGCCGGAGTACCTGGAGAGAACCACCGAGCAACGATGAGCAGCTGCCAGCTCCCCAACATCATAACTCCACACTGCAGCACAGGCAGGGTTAGATTGGTTGAAGACATGTGCACCATCGACATGCAGTATGCCTTAGTACACGGCATGATTGTGCCCCCATGTGGACAATCGGGGTTAAGTGCCTTGCTCAAGGACACAACATGGGAGCACGAATCAGTTGCTGAAATGGTCACCCATCCAACTACTAACCGCGCTCGACGTTGCTTAACTTCGGTGATCTGATGAGAACCGGTTACCGCGATGCCACCGCACCCCCAGGTTATAGAGTAAACTCCTGTTAATTGAATAAAAAATCTTGTAACCTGTCGAGAAATTACCGACTTTCCCCAGTTTTCCTTTGTTTATAGACCTATTTGGCCTCAGTACATCTAATACAGGCATTTAATCCATTATATCTTGTTTGACAGAGCTCATGGAGCTCTGTCAAACAAGATATAATAGAATAAATGCCCAGATTATCTCAAAAATATAGGAAAGTGACACAATCTCTGTTTATTGAATACTCCTGTTAATTTAATAATTTCCACTGGCAAAGTTGCTATTCAATTAACAGGGTTCGACTGTATTAGGTGAGTGATTTATTATTCCAGTAACTATATACCTGTAAAATGCTGTATTGGGGGGCGCGGTGGTGTCGCGGTAACCAGTTCTTGTCAGATCACCGAAGTTAAGCAACGTCGAGCCCGGTTGATCCTCGGATGGGTGACCGTCTGAGCGATCAATTCGGACTCCCGCGTTGTGTCCTTGGGCAAGGCACTTAACCCCGATTGTCCACATGGGGGCACGATGGTGCCATGTACTAAGGCGTTCTGCACATCAATGGTGCACATGTCTTCAACCAATCTAATCCTGTCTGTGCTGCAGTGCAGAGTTACGATGTTGGGGAGCATTCTCTGTCCACTACCTGCTCATCTTGAGTATTGAAAAAGATTTGTTGAGGCCTAAAAAAGTTAAAAATCGGTTTCTTGAGCCCTCCTGCATGGTCCTTTTGGCTGCTGCAGGCTCTGTTTTTATAACCAATGCAAACTTAAAAAAATAAAAATTAAATGGTTTATGTCTGATATTTTACCCAAGTTAATAAAATTGATAAATTTGCCCCTTGAGCAAAGCCATCTTGCACTCAAGGGATGAAATACTCCACATCCCATGCTATTCTGTAGATTATGAGGCCTAAAACATATAACAAACCAAGAACATGAACTTTTGATGGCAACGAAATACTTACAAAAATAAAAAATAAAAGAAAAAAACAACCACCTACATGCTTTTTTACAAAAAATGGCCTAAGAAACAGAAGATCTACTTTGTGGGACCTAAAATATTGCATCATAGTTGCTTTTTCTTTTCTTTCTCTTGTTTCAGTTGTGATTTTGTCATTCTACAGGCTTGGTATTACGTGCTAATGATCATTTAGGTACTTTGGGTGTTACCGCAGTTGTAAAAAACACAAACAACTACTGTGGCAAAATAATCTGTATTATATAAATGGGAAGTCCATGATTTAGTCATTCTATCTAGCTAGAAATTCAAGCTTTCATTGTCTTCCTTGATATGCAGTGCAATACATGGTGAGACCACCTTTTCTGTGGAATGGGTCAGTATTCAAATAGAACATAATTAAATTCCTAATCCCACATTTTCGCAGTTGAACTTGACAATCTTTCGAGACTAACTTGACTCATAGGTTGCACATTACATGCACAAAGGTTGCACATTGCATCCACAAAGGTTGAACAATGCATCCATCTCATCAGAATTTCAACAACTAATGTGCGATCTCATTCGTGCTATTCATTTTAGCAGAAATTCTGTCAAGTCTTAACAGCATGGTTGGCAAAGTAAGGAACAGAGAAAGAGGAAAAGCATCACAACAGTTTTTTTCTGTAGCTTACCTATATGTTATATAGCTTTACTTTCTTACGGGGGTCCAATGTCACAAATCTTTGGAAAATGAAGTGACAAATGGGATTTATTTATACAAATGTGGAAAAAAAAATTAGTAAAACAACTTGAAACGCATGTATTATAAGTTACATGTGTGCAGCTGGCTGATACATTTCCATACAAGGCGATAAGAGTTCATGTCAGGTGAGTTGAATCGGAACCTGATATGAACACTCAGAGCCTTGTATGGAAATGTACCAGCCAGCTAAACATCCTGTAATGTATTTATTATGTCAAAAGTCATGTAAATCAAGGGATTAATAAATTTTCACAAGAAACCAAGAACTACCAGATGTTTATTCTTTAGAAGCTGCTATTGACAGCTCCATGCAGAATCATCAACAGTAACTGGCTCCGATATGTATCCATGGTAGCATAAACAATAGTCGCCTTTCAAAGTGTGATATTTGTTTACAAAATAAAACATAGCATTATAAGCATATCTGAAATACCCTTAGATACATTTACTGTCATTACCACCTGAAACTGTTTAACTCTTTTGGCGCGACAGACGGCTAAAGTCGATAGACAGCAGACCGCGGAAAGGTACTGCAGTAGTCATTTTAGCCAACTGTGTGTGTCCATTTCCAAGTGCTTTTAACCCTTTACCTAACACAGACGATATCAAAATTTATTATTTTAAATATCATTTTTTTCAAAATTTTTCAAAAAATTTCAACAAAACCATATCATGTGACTCCTCATTGGAATGAGCTCGACGAGCTCGTTCCAACAGGGGGTCACATGATATGGTTTTGTTGAAATTTTTTGAAAAATAATATATTTTCAACTGCTGAAGTTGCATATTATGTGGGGTGGGGGGGGGGGGCGGCCGATTCGTTGGGTAAAGAGTTGAACAAACATACATATTCCTATGCTTCATGCACCATTTATGTCCTGTCCATGAACAACGATACCGTCCCTTGCAAGTATAAAGGTGCCATTTAAATATATACAGAAAATCATTTGAAAAACTGTCAATGAGGTCATCAGAACATCTTTTAAAATAATAACGCTTTAGTCTAACAACCTATACTTTCTGTAAAATTCCTGATGAATATTAGGCGCTAAGAATTCTGTTTCTCAGATTATTCCGTGCCAAAAGAGTTAACAAAGCATTTTTAAAAGTTCAAAAAATCACTTCTAATCTGTTGAGTAAACTCGAAAGAAAATGAATGTTCACTTCTGCATAAAAATTCATAGAAACGTAAAAACAACAAAGAACTTTTGGGGACAAATAATATTTTCTATCCAGTTTTTAAAATATTTAATTTTTTAAATCAATAAATATGGTAGCTTGAAAATATTTTTGGAACTTAAATTCTCTTATTTTGCTTAACCCTCTGCACTCTGATGTAAAAATACCAAACTTTTCAGTCGTAAATTTTTCCCACAATGCAACTAAGAACTTAAAAAAATTATATCGTGTTTGACCGAGCTCATTGAGCTCTGTCAAACAAGATATAATTTGTTAAATTTTTCATGCTGCATAGGCAATATTGAGTTAGTGACAAAAATTTTTGTATACTACCAGTGTGCTAGGAGTTGAAACAAATTTTGAAAATTTGAAACGAGTGGATCAAAATAGTAGTGGTGGCTACTCGCCTGAGATCAAATAATTTCAGGTGCGTTACCTTATACAGCAGAACACTTAGATGGTATTCTAACGTTCTGATTAAACAAACTAACTTTGAGGCATAATAAATATATATTGTCAACATTATGTTGATGTAAAAATGTTTTATCAGAGTCGAGTTCTTGTTTCTAAGCCCATATCTCAAGGAATCGAAAACTGATTCTAAATGGTCGAGCTGGCAGTCAGGGCTATCTTTTGTTGGATGTCTATGACGTGTGTGTGTCATCGGTTATGATATCCAGTACAATCTATTTATTTATTTATTTATTTATTGGTGTGTAAGGTCACATACTTATGCACGAATGGCTAATCATGACCGTGACAGTTTTAAGGGTGGAGGAAGCCGGAGTACCCGGAGAGAACCACCGAGCAACGACAAGCAGCTGTCAGCTCCTCAACATTGTGACTCTGCACTACAGCACAGGCAGGGTTAGATTGGTTGAAGACATGCGCACCATCGACGTGCAGTACGCCTGAGTACACCGCGTCAACATGCCCCCATGAGGACAATTGGGGTTAAGTGCCTTCTCCAAGGACACAACGCGGGAGTCCGAATCGATCGTTAAGACGGTCACCCATCCGCGGATTAACCGGGCTCGACGTTGCTTAACTTCGGTGATCTGACGAGAACCGGTTATCGCAATGCCACCACGCCCCCTATCCAGTACAATCAAAACCTCTATTGTTTAAACCTCTAGAGTCCAGATTGAGTCAGAGAATGGAAAGCTTCAAATCCTGAACTTACTTATTTCTTGTCACATGAGGACAAAGTGAAAATTGCATTTCTGTAAAACTTTCCATATTAGGCCTAAAAAAGTTAAAATCTGTTTCTCAGGCCCTCCCGCATGGTCCTTTTGGCTGTCCCATGCTCTCTTTTTATAACCAATGCAAACTTAAAAAAATAAACATTAAATGGTTTATGTCTAATATTTTACCCAAGTTAATAAAATTGATAAATTTGTGCATTCAAGGTACGAAATACACCACAAGGCATGCTATTCTGTAGATTATGAGGCCTAAAACATAAAACAAACCAAGAACATGAACTTTTGGTGGCAAAGAAATAATTACAAAAATAAAAATAAAAAAAATGCTCGCCCACATGCAATTTTTAAAAATGGCCTGAGAAACTCGATCTACTTTGTGGGGCTTTACCAAAGCATATTTGTGATTCTTTATTGCTGATTTGAATACTGTTTTTCCAAATGCGTTTTACTTACTGGCATAAGTTTGACAGCCAACTGGTGAACTTAAATCCTGAATTTGATTTACCAATAATTAATGCAAAACCTTCTGATTGAATAATTAAAATAGAATTAGGATAGGCCACACACGACATAAATTAATTATTTCTCGGGCAATTTTATTTTCCATTCAGTGAGGGGGGGATGGAGGGAGGGTTTTATTTTCATGTTTCATTTGTTCTTGCATGTAATGAGCGTGGATTGAGAGGCTTTTTGCTGTCTTTTCAGACACAGAATATATAAAAACTGCATAATTGTACAAATTAACTTTTTTAAACCTTTACCTAACATGAAAAGCAGACGACACTTGCAAAAAAAATTCTTGAATGACTAATTTTTTTCATTTTTTGTCTCAAAACCATAGGTTATGACCCCTTGTTGGAACGAGCTCAACAAGCTCCTTCCAACGAGGGGTCATAACCTATGTTTTTGAGACAAAAAATGAAAAAATAATGAAAATTAATTGGCGATTTTCGTGAATAGTGCTGGCCGGTTTTGGCCGTTACGTTGGGTAAAGGGTTAATTATAACCTTTAATTCTGACTTTGATGCCTTTTTCCTGCAACAGAACAGCTGTCCCAACTTGCTGTCTCTGGGAAAACATTCTAAGTACCTTGACATTTGTTTCTGGCCAAGTCTTGGCTGCCTATAAAGGCAGCCAAGACTTGCCTAGAAACAACTTCAAAGCCACAGGATGAAGACTGTCTTTAGTTATGCTCTTCATTTATTTATTTATTGGTGTTTAAGGTCACATACTTATGCACAATGGCTAATCATGACCGTGACAGTTTTAAGGATGGAGGAAGCTGGAGTACCCGGAGAGAACCACCGAGCAACGACGAGCAGCTGCCAGCTCCTCAACATCATAACTCCGCTCTGCAGCACAGGCAAGGTTAGATTGGTTGAAGACATGCACACCATCGTCGTGCAGTACGCCTTAGTACACGGCGGCGTCGTGCCCCCATGTGGACAATCGAGGTTAAGTGCCTTGCCCAAGGACACAATGCGGGAGTCCGAATCAATCGCTCAGACGGTCACTCATCCGAGGATTAACCGGGCTTGACGTTGCTTAACTTCGGTGATCTGGCGAGAACCGGTTGCCGCGACGCCACCACGCCCCCTAGTTATGCTCTTCAGATTTCAGTTACATGCATCAATGAAAAAAAACATCCTGATTGCTCACATGGGGAGCAGCACAGTGGCACTGTGTACTAAGGCATACTGGATGTCAATGGTTCAGTTGTCTTCAAGCAGTGCTAACCCTGTTTGTGTGGAGTTAGTACATTGGGGAGACTGATAGTTGCTCAGTGTTTCTCTCCGGTTACTCCAACTTCCTCCAACTGTAAACCTGTCTGACATGAGATGACCCTGGCCATAAAAAGTTTTCTGTCTCCCAATTTTGTAGCAATAGTGGAAGACACTGCAAGGCAGTAAAACATCCAGGTGATGTTTGGGCAGTTTCAGTGAGAGATTGCCTGGAAATCAAAACATTTTTTTTTTCGCGAGTGTTGGTGGGGGTGGGGGAGGCAGCCTTGCCATAGTTAGTTAATGTGCTTAGATTTCACTCAATGTGTTCAACATACATTATCAAACAACTGCAATAAATGGCCATCTTGGAATGGACTTGACTTTGAATTGTCTAGCAAGAAAACTGGACCAAATATGTCTTGAGCAGTGCCTATTGGACCATCTCCTCACTGGACTGCACCATCCAGCATGGCCTACACTGATCCACATCCCTAATTATGTGTATATGCTATATGTTCAGTTCTCAAATCAAAAGTATTTCCCTAACAACCTCGCAAAAAGCACATTACATTTTGCATTGCACAGCTCAAATGTTTTTGTGTATTTCAGACTACTTCATTTTTCTACAGTAAGGACAGGGTCTGTACGGTCTTGAAAAGTGCTTGAATTTCAATGCCTGTCTTGAAAAGTGCTTAAATTGACTTTTCCCTGTGAATAGTGCTTGAATTACCACCACTCCCCTTGAAAAGTCCTTGAATCCTGGACCCCAACCTACTCTGCTAAATAATTCCCCCCCAAAATGCTACGTTTTAGAGCTCAAAATAACAAAAAAATTTGGGAATTCGCTGTAGCATATTAAAGTTTAAAACACGAATAATATAATATGCCTGTGTGCTCTGCACACTACTTTTCTTGTTCATGATAATGAGAGAAAACACAAGTACACAAATTACGATGACCTTCATCATAATGTACAGGTCAATTTTAACCAATCAGAAAATTGAAACGGCAGCATGTGATCTATTTGCATACTATCATGTGGCTCACTGTACACACAGGCTGCTATACTACAGGGTTTTTTTTGACCGACGAGAGGGGCCGAATATCGGCCCCATTCCCAATCGAAAATAGTCACTTTTTTTCCCAATTTGCTCCCAAAAATTCCCAATTCACGGCAGTTGAGAATTCATTTCTGTGTGACCAGTCGATTATTTTTAAGTGACCAGCACCGAATAATATTTGCCAGTGGACTTCGCAGTGTGAATTGTTTCAGTACGAAGGGTATTCACTTGTGTTGTTTTGAAACCATTTGACAGTGTCAAGGAGCGTCCTTGACAGTGTGTTCCTAGAATCAGCACTCTAAATTAGCTCCCTTGATGTGCATAGAATCACAACTGAATGACGCGACTCGCAGTGCGTGAGTCAAAGTGACAAAATGCATCGCTGTCAACCATAACGGCTCACGAATGGTACCTAAATTTTGTTACAGGCGAGTTCCATGCATCTTAAAGCACGGTACCAATTTTTAGGTTCAGCTCACGTCTGAAATCCTGTCTGGTAACCTGTATTTTATTCAAACCGTTCCCTAGGTCTGATACTCCTGCTGACTGATGTCATGAAACCTGAATAGACTTTCGTCCCCAGAACGAACCGTCCACAATTATTTTACCCAAACCGTCCACCAGGCCAAGTACTCCTGCTGACTGAACTTGGCTTGCTTAGGTGAGGACTTATGTATGTGGGTGATCATTAACCAATCCTTTTTCATCACTAGGATTGATTAATCACCAGTACAATTTAATAATTCTAAGCAGCCAGTGGGTAAATACAATTATACAACAGGTTTTCATTGATTAATAGACTGATTTCTCACAAAGGATATACTAGTAAGTTTATTTATTTCTTGTTGATAGTCGCTCAGATAAATTCCCACTTGTGGCCTCTGCGACGCTAATTTTCCCAATTGGAAAGGCCCCTGGACCCTTTCCCAAAAAGGGTAGAAAAATCCCTGTACTATGGAGAGCATCCAATTCAAATGAGCGGTGAATTGTGTTTTGCAAACTGGTTTTTCCAATCAATGTCTGCATCTCCGCCTGCTTCATTTATTTCATTGTGTCACACAAAAATATAGTTACTGGAGGCGATAATATATCAAAGATTCACCTTGACTTTGTATGAAAATAACAGAGGTATTTGATAATAAATCATGAATTATTGTTTGTGAACAATCAATTTTGAATGTCAAATTACCACAAACAACCCAACAACTTTGCAAGAAGTTCCGAAACTTAACCAAAAGGACAGAAATAGGCCTGAATATTACCTGACACACACTCATTTTTTAAATATGCACTGTGTGGAGAGCAGTTATAAAAAGAATATGTCACAGTTGGTTTCTTAGAATGGAAAAATAGTCCTTGAAAATGAATGAAAAGTGTTTGAATAGTGCTTGAATTTCATTTTGTTAAACCTGTATGAACCCTGAAGGAGAACATTTTCTGTGCTAATTGTGAGAGCTTTCAAGTTTCAACCATAGAAACACTGTCAAGTCATTTGGAGCTTTATAGATGTATTTTTTAGTTTTCAACTGATGTTCGGAATAGGCCACCCCAATCGGCCGATTGTGGGCGAACAGATGACAATGGCAATAGCTCCTGGAATATCAGGTCAACCAATTGTTGCCAAGCATTTTGTGATGATTCATTTTATTATCTTCTGCAATTGTCCAATTGTTAATGTAAAATGATATCAATGATACCATTCAATAAAGTTTAAAAACCACCACAATGTGTACAGTTGAACCTGTCTTGAGAGACCACCCTTTGGGCCACACAAAAGTGGTCTCTCAAGACAGGTGGTCTCTCATAGCAGGTTTCAGCTTTTCTCAAGTTTGTGAATAACCAACCACAAAATTCAGAAATGGAGAAGAATGGATTTTTGTAATTACTTTGTAGTTGTTCTTTTTTATGAAGTTTTTGTAACAAATTGAAATGGACTGTTATAAAAATTATAAAAATAAATTAGTGTTGAAAATCTTCTTTGAAGATTTTCAACACTAATTTATTTTTATAATTTTTATAACAGTCCATTTCAATTTGTTACAAAAAGATTTTCAACACAAATTTATTTTATTCCTATCTGTCACATTTCAGGTATGTATGAAATTGTTTATTCAGCAATAATCCTAATCTTTTCACAGGGGTCTTATGAAAACATCTCAATCTGCAATAAGTTAGCAATTGAAACCCATCTAAGAGCTTTTCATACTTTTAATTATGTTAGTATAACCACAATGTATTTCCCAATTCCAGAACAGATAGAAAGTTTTTGTCATGGTTTCAGTCTTCAAAGGGGCGGTCTCTCAAGACAGGTCTATTATGGCATAAAAATACAAGTTGGTACCAGGTCACAGTGGTCTCTCAAGACAGGTGGTCTCCCATAGCAGGTCCATTATAGAGTAAAACCAATCTGTGCCTGGTAGATGTGGTCTCTCAAGACAGGTGGTCTCTCAAGACAGTGGTCTCTCAAGACAGGTTTTACTGTATTCTTAATCTCTCTAGACGCCCCTTTACTGGATATACAAGTTAAATGACGTGTAAAGCTTACAATTGAGCGTACTTCCGGTATTTGCCAGTTCATACTGGAAAAGTGAAGGTTGCACTCCATTGACTCAGGTCACAGTAAAATTACCAGTCGCATGCACTTGGGCGCTACACGTGGCTCTGAGAGCCATGTTTACCACCCAAGTGTGCATGACTGGTAATTTTACTGCGACCCCAGTCAACAAAGGTTAACACTCTGAAAAATGTTCAGTTTAATGTTCTTTCGAGCCTTGACCTGTCTAGAAGTGCACAGTATTGAAATCGGAATTGGCATCAGAATCGACCGATTGTGAGCTCAAATAGCCAGTAATCGGTCAGCGACTATTTTTGGTAATTGGTTGAACACTAGTAGTAATTACCATAAAATCAATCTGAGGCTTTAAGGTTTAAGGAATTTTTTTCTAATTTGATTAAAGGCATGCAGATGTAATGAAGAAAATTATACAGACTGTAGCAGATGGTGGAGGAGATTTAGGAGTTCACATGTATCCTTTGTGTGTTGGATAATCATCTTAGTGTCATTGTTTGTATACCCAGCTAAGTTTAACTTCCTGTCTCTCACCTCTACAACCCATGGGAACCCCAGGAAACAAAGCAGCGCTTGTTTACTGTTGTAAACAAGCTCTCTTTTTTCTGGTAAAATAGGACCCAGTCACCAATGCTTGGAGTGGAAGTCCTCTAAAATGGGCAACATGGATATAAACGATTAACTAAACTTGACTTTATCTCCACATTGTGGTCACGATTAGCCATTATAAACAAATATGTGATCTTAAACACCAATAAATAAATAAATATTCTCACCTCTAAGTTTGGTTACAGGGATAATTTTGAGTATCTCCAGGGTTCGTCTATGGGAACTTTTCCCAATGACATTTGGGCCTGATTTTTCCCAATTCTTAACCCTGAATTTCCCAGTCTCACTCAAACAAAAATTTAATGCACTACTGGTGCCCTGAACTGGGTAGTCATAAGGCCTCAGAAAACCAAGTTCAGGATACAAATTTTAAATTTTAATTGTTTGCCTAACAAAGTCCCTAAATTCAAAGGCAAATGGCAAGATCTTTAGTAATATGAAAATAATTTAACCCTTTACCTAACATAAAAAGCAGATGACACATGCAAAAAATTGTTTTTGTTTTACTAATTTTTTTCATTTTTTGTCTCAAAAACATAGGTTATGACACCTCATTGGAACGAGCTCTACGAGCTCGTTCCAACGAGGGGTCATATCCTATGTTTTGAGACAAAAAGTGAAAAAAGAATGAAAATTAATTGGCGATTTTTGTGTCGCCGCCCCACGAAGTGGGGAGCGACATATAGGGATTACTTTTGTCGTTTTGCGCCGTCCGCGTCACACTTTCTCTTATCCGCCACTCCTCTTTAACCTATGAATGGATTTTGATGAAACTTTCAGTGATTCTTTATCACATAATGGCATTATGCACCTCCTATTTTATTTTTTGATCCGCTGTATTTTTTCCAGAGTTATGCCCCTTTTCCACTTAGAATTCTGTCTGAAATATTAAAATATAGTGCAGGCGACACACATCTTCCATGGAAGACTGACATCTAAGTTTAGAATAGCGCTGGCCAATTTTGGCCGTTATGTTGGGTAAAGGGTTAATAGAGACTACAGAGTCTGTGTGAACATGCTTGCAGGCGACTGTTTGTTACAAACCTTATTTGTAGTATACATGCATTTGCTCGGGTACCAATCCTAGTGTTCTCTGTTCAATTCGATTGTAAAATGTCTTAGTCTTTGTATGTTTTTTCCCCTCCAAAACAAATTCCCAGTTGGAGCCCTCGTGAAGCAAATTTTCCCAATGGCATGAGCCTCTGACCCTTTGCCAAAGGGAAGAATAATCTAAGGTTACTTGAGCTGGGTGGTTTTTCGGTTTTCTGGTTTTGTCCTGGGTTTTGCAGCAAACAGAAAACCGAACCACAAGACCCACCAAACATCGATCAATTTATTTATATTTATTTATTGGTGTTTAAGGTCACATATTTCTGCACAACAGCTAACCATGACCGTGACAGTTTTACGGGTGGAGGAAGCCGGATTACTCAGAGAGAACCACCGAGCAACGGCGAGCAACTGTCAGCTCCCCAACATACCAACTCCACACAAGCAGGGTTAGCATTGGTTGAAGACAGGTGCACCATCGACATGCAGTACGCCTTAGTACACAACGTCATTGTGCCCCCACGTGGGCAATGGGGGTGAAGTGTCTTGCCCAAGGACACAACGCGGTTACCGAAGGTGGGATTTGAACCGAGGACCTCTCGGCTTGCAGCCTGCACCTCTACCAACTGAGCCACTGCACCCCCAAACATTGATCAAATGATTTTAGTGTGTTTGTGCATAAACTGATCAAACTGCCTTACTGGTAGCGAATTGGACTTATGGCCATTTTGGACTCTTGTCACTCAGTCTATCTGGCAAAGGGGCAAATACATCGTGTTCTCGTAACATTTTCTCCCTTATTGACTTGTCCATTGGAGTCAGTGTAACAACATTTGCCTGTTTTGGAGCAAGTTTGTTTCTTTGTTAACCCATATAATACAATATTTCGAAAGTAACAGTTAATCGATCAATTACTTTTTTGATTAATCAAGACATTGATCATTGGTTAATCGATTAATCGGTTAACTCTTTCAGCTCCAGTTTGCACGAATGGTGGATTGTTTATGTACCAGATCTGCCAAATTCCAAGTAACATGGAATGTATGCTGTGGGAAACTTGACTAATGCCTCATGGTTCATTGCTGAATTATGATTTTTAGTATTTAAAGGAATTATCTCTGCTTACCAGTAAAAATGAAATAGTCCATCAGACGCACATGTGTTCATTTCTTTCAGTGTCATCTGACTTTTACTGTTACTGCAATAATGATACAACATCTTTTATCTCAAAATTTTTATCATCATTGGTACAGTGGAATCCTGTTAAATGAAGAGCCACATTGCCAATGAAAATTATTCAATTAACAGGAATATTCAATAAACAGGGATTGTGTCACTTTCCTGTATTCTAGGGATAAAATTAGCCTTTATTCTATTATATCTTGTTTGACAGAGCTCCGTGAGCTCTGTCAAAGAAGATATAATAGATTAAATGCCCATATTGGATGTACTGAGGCCAAATAGGTCTATAAATAAAGGAAAACTGGGGAGAGTCAGGGTAATTTCTCGACAGGTTACAAGATTTCTTTTTTCAATTAACAGGAGTTTACTCTATAACCTGTATTCAATTAACAAGCCAAATTTGTACTGGAGGTATGGTAAATGGTTTTGTGTTGGGAAATTAAATTCAATTAACAGGGTTTTTCAGTTAAGAGATATCCAAATAAATGGGTTCCACTGTATTGCCATTTGCAATTGGGCTTGAGGTAATTAGTTGATAAATGTATTTATATATAATTAGATATGATATTAATTGTATCAATAATCCTGCAATTTAAATGTTTCCTTAACTATTATCTCAGGTATTTAATGATATTTTTGAAATTTGTTCAGGCTGTTATACCAACCATAGAATATGACTATACAAGACATTTCACTATGTGATATGGACAGTGGAAATACTTTTGTGATGGATAATGACATATTACTACAAAGTAATACTTCACACTGTGATCTTACCATATATTGGTAATAACAACAGTGTACTTATATATTGTGATGATAAACTTGTAGGTCTTCAGGAATCAGTATATTTACTGTTGGTCTCATTCCTTCTATTCATAAACTGCTGAATACAAACATCCAGAGTACATACAGCCTTAACTCTTGAAGTACTGAAGACTTTTTTTTACATTTTTGCTACATGTACAGTGTACATCTTGTCACTTTGGAGTTGTTTCTAGGCAAATGGGCAGCCAAGACGTGCTCAGAAAGAGCTACCAAGGTACTTTGAATGTAACATGTGAGTTTAACTGGGGATTGCATGTTGAGACCCCCCAGGCCTGCCATTCTTAAAATGCAGGAGGGCTAAAAATCGTTCCCCTCACATGTCCTAGGGGAACGATTAACTCTCCTAATGTTAAAATGAAGTTGTACTATTAACCCTTTACCCAACAAATCACCTACATCCTTCCATGTAATATGCAAATTCAGCAGCTGAAAAAATAATATTTTTCGAAAAATTTCAACAAAACCATATCATGTGACCCCTCTTTGGAACGAGCTCGACGAGCTCGTTCCAACGAGAGGTCACATGATGTGGTTTTGTTGAAATTTTTTGAAAAAATTTTTAAAATGATATTTCAAATAATAAATTTTGATATTGTCTGCGTTGGATAAAGGGTTCATGAATTCTGCCTGGTGAGCTTTGTACATTTTATTTGCTACAAACAAGGTAGTCTCTGTGAGATGGCTATACTGTCCCTCTCACATCTCTGAGCCTCTGCAAGGCCCTGAGGTGTGTAGGGCTTCACGGTATTTCGATATACCAGTAATACCGGTATTGGAATCTTAACCGGTTAAATATCGTCTATTTTTTTTTAATAATACCGGTATATCATCTGTGACGATATTCATTTCGAGCCGCGGTTTTTAGTGACAGACATTTAATATTAAAATAGTATTTATACATCGCCAGCATTCACCCACTGCACGAGGTGGTTCACCGGTACATCAAAACGTGCCTATCGAGCATGTGGATTTCAGCTGTTTGTGATACCGCGTGACAAAACTGACTGCTTTCATTTGTGGAAAAGTGTACAAACTCCTAGCCCTCTAGCGGCGTCCTGCTTAACCAGTACATGGCAAATGCCCTCTAGTGGTGATCTATTCACATGCACACGACAAAACGCAGGAGAAGCGTTTTTGTTTTGTAAAGCGATGGATCAAATAGTATATATTTATTTGAAATTATTGACTCAAAATAAACGATATTTGTTGTGCCATCATGAAGTTTATTTCCAAATATTTATACAAGAATGAATTAAGACAAGTTACTAGGCTTATTATTTCAGTGCTTTTAAAACGTAATTATTTGACTTCGAATGTCAAAAAAATACTGGGACAATTTGGGTGAGAATCTTACATGTTTTGAACTTGACGATATACCGGTATATCGCGATATTTTTTTTAAATATCGATACCGGTATTGAAATCTGAATATCGTGCAGCCCTAGAGGTGTGGGACAGGCAGTGTGACCATCTTGCAAAGACCACTAACATAGCAGACATCTGAAAACATGAGTTTTAGGAATAGGCTGTTGTGGTAATCATTATTATCTAAGGCCCCGAGGGCTGGTTTTTGCCCTCCTTTATTTTTTTTAAGGTGAGCAGTAGGTGAGTGAATAAATCACTCTCCTGAAAATGCCAGGCCTGGACCCCGTTCTTCTGCAGTAAAAAGTGATCCAAGTTGGAATTAACCCTTTGATAGTTAACAGGTAGAGTATAAAATTATTTCTAGAGGTCAAAATTTATTTTTGACTTGTTTTGTTACCGTTTATTGGAGAGTGCCAAATTCATATGACAAGAATAATTTTGCTTTTAACTGAACATTTAGGATATCCGCTGAATATGAGGTGTTTTATTTGTAGTACCGCCTCTTTTCAGTAGATCCCAAACTAGGGCCATACAAATGCCATGTTTTGACTTGAATCGTATTTTGAATTGAATATTTGCTGAAAATTTCAAATCGAATCAAATTTGAATTGAATTTTCAACAATTTCATGTCCATTGCATAGATGTTTTAACAAAATTTGGGCAGCGTTAATCAACTCCTTTTTCCATTTATATTTTTGCCAGTGTTAACACAGGTTCAAATCTCACGGTTTTAGAAGACATCGTGTTGGGCAGTTGGACTTTATTTTCTATAAATCGGAATTTCTAATGATCTAAAATTCTGATCATAATGGAATGTATGTTCTTTAATTTCTCGGCTATTTGGAGAATGGATCGAAATGTTTATACAATAGAGATTTTTATAGCGCAATTAAATTACATTCGCTGTTACATCTGTCCGAACTCAAGAAGAAGACAATGCTGTCTGTTAATTTTTATACCCCCACTTTCGGGTATACTGGATTACATGCGTCCGTCTATCCATCCATCTGTGTGTGAGTCTGTCCGAGAATATTCATAACTTAAGTAAATTATTATTTTTTATAATATTTGTTGGTCATAGGTATGCCCACACTAGTTATTTTTTTTTTTATTATTTTTTTTTATATTACTTGTTCGCTTAGAAACTGTGTCCGTCAGAGCCAAATTTTGTCTGTTCAGCCTGTATCTCGGGTATCGAATGTTCTATTGCAATAAAATTTGCCATGAACACTGCTTATGGTATAGGCTTTAAAAAAAGGATTCAACAATATTTCTCACGTTCTCCTTTTTAGAGTTATCCCCCTTCTTTGACCTAGAAATTGTAGGAAATAGACATTATTTGTGTGTTCACCCTGTATCTCAGGTATGGGTTATCGGATTTCAGTGAAATATGGCATGCAGTTTGCCTATGACAAAGGCTTCTGCTTCATTGCATAAAACTTCCAAACACCAAACAATTTACCATACCTTTTGACTTAGAAATTGTTGAAAACTTTCGAAGAAAATGGGAGGGTGGGGGCATACTGGATTGGGGTTATCGGATTTCAGTGAAATATGGCATGCAGTTTGCCTATGACAAAGGCTTCTGCCTCATTGCATAAAACTTCCAAACACCAAACAATTTACCATACCTTTTGACTTAGAAATTGTTGAAAACTTTCAAAGAAAATGGAAGGGGGGGGGGGGTGGGTATACTGGATTGCATCTGTCCATCTGTGCATCCGTCCATCAGTCCGTATGAGAATATTCATAAATAATATTTGTTGGTCATAGGTATGCCCACACTAGGTGGTACACCACGTGGGGGTATGCACCAGACGAAAGTCCAGCTCTTGTTGGAGCAGTTTCTTCATCAGTGTTCCTCTGATTTGTTTTAACGATAAAGTCAGTAATCGCTAGCCACAAGTGATTCACGAATCATGGTTGAAAGTTGGAATTTGAAAACCCGTCATAAGAGAATAAAAATTTGTAGTACTTGAGACTTGTTATGCAAATTTATCAATGTTTTAATTTTTGAGTCACATTTTTATCAGTAGAATATGCCCATTGAACTGAACAAAATGGGTAATTTCGCCACAAAATCTCATTGATAATGCACTTAAAAAACCTGGTAACTAATCGAAATTATTATCTGAGCCTCAAACATGAATCGAATTCATATCAATTATTCAAAGTAGAATTGACTGATAAATGAATATTTTTAAAGTTTGCAGGGGTCTTTCCCAAGCTTGGGCTTCCAGGACTCAAACCTTTAAAATGTCAAATGTTTATCGCTTTTTATGTGTACCCATACTATGTATGGTACACATAATGCCGGCGTCTGGGGTGACCATCCGTCATTCGTCCATCCTTTGTCCATCCGTCTGTATGTCCGTCTGTCCGTCTGGCGTCCGTATCCATTTCTTTGGCATTCGATAACTTGAAAAATATTGCTTGGATTGTCAAGTTACTTTAAATTTGTGTTCAGGCTACTGTTGTGCCGAACTGTATAGTTTTTGGTGTAGATCGGATAATTTGATCCTGGGATATTAACCCTTTATCCTTCAAATTGAAAATTCCTCCAATCCCTTTGGCATTCGATAACTTGAAAAATATTGCTTGGATTGTCTAGTTACTTTGTATTTGTGTTCAGGTTACTAATTTGCCGAGCTGTATAGTTTTTGGTGTAAATCTGATGATTTGATCCCGAGATTTTAACCCTTTATCCTTCAAGTTGAAAATTCCTCCAATCCCTTTGGCATTCGATAACTTGAAAAATATTGCTTGGATTGTCAAGTTACTTTATATTTGTGTTCAGGTTACTGATGTGCCAAGCTGTATAGTCTTTGGTGTAAATCTGATAATTTGATCTGGAGATATTAACCCCCTTTATCCTTCAAATTGAAAATTCCTCCAATCTCTTTGGCATGAGATAACTTAAAAAATATCAATCCGATTGTCATGTTACTTTATATATTTATTCAGGTTACTGATGTGCTGTGCTGTATAGTTTTTTATGTAAATCTGATAATTTGCTCCGGAGATATTAACCCTTTATCCATCAAATTAGAGACTCCTCCAATCCATTTCTATATGTACCCATACCTTGTATGGTGTACATAATGTCGGCATCCGTGGTGGCCCTCCGTCATACAGATTTCTACTAGTTGCGCGTATGGGTACACATCTGACGATTTCATCGGCCTATTTTTTTAAATGTTTTTCACATAAAAATTAAAATTAATTATATTTTGTTTTATCAGCATATGAATGTGGGGTGGACCTGTTAAGTTGCATGAAACTTACCATACCCATTCCACATTCATACTCTGATGAAGTGACACATAATTCATTTCAATTCTTATAATTTAAGTTAGAGTAGATGCTTGAACTATAATGTACCCAACGGTGATCAAAGTCTCTTGTTATTTTTACCATGGATATATCAGATGGTATATATTATGAACTTGCACTCGGCTTTTGTGTAGACCACAGTTTTGTAGTTTCTAACATAGGCTGGTACAGTATGTGGAGAGTGTATTATCACTAAATCACCTGCAGAGTGGAGATTCCACCCAAGCAATAATTGCAGATTTGTTACAAAGCATAACAAGCACAGGCAAAGTTTCAACCGATGGACCTCCGGGTTAAACCCGGAGGTCCTTTGGCTGAAACAGTGCTTGCGTTTTTTGTCCATATGTACAAAATTTGAAAGTTATAGTTTGGGTGATAACTCCCCTCTGCGGGTGATTTAGTTACAATCCACTCTCCACATACTGTACATGTGGCCACGATTATTGAAGTAAAAACTACTCTGAACAACCCATGTAGATACTAATTTGTAAATTAATTTATCAGTATTATAAAGAATGTAGCCTTGTTTTGTTTCAATTCAACTCACATTTCAGTGGACAATTACTAATGATTGCTTTGATGTAACAGGTGCATTAACCCTTTACCCAATGCAGACGATATCAAAATTTATTAATTTAAATATCGTTTTTCAATTTTGTTTCGAAAAATTTCAACAAAACCATATCATGTGACCCCTCATTGGAATGAGCTCAACGAGCTTGTTCCAAAGAGGGGTCACATGATATGGTTTTGTTGAAATTTTTCAGAAAATAATATTTTTTCAGCTGCTGAATCTGCATATTACGCAAGCGGATGCAGGTGATTCGTTGGGTAAAGGGTTAAATTCATTGACTTAATAACCTATCTGCAACAATGTCAGTTTAATTACCAGTGGACACACGCACAATTTTTATGATCCCTAAAAAAATTTGGGTAGGAGCATATAGTCACTGCTTTGTCTGTCCGTCTGTCCGTCCAAAACAAAAGTTTCTGGATGATAGCTCCAGTTTGATTTGATGTATGACCTTATTATTTTGCACCATTACTACTTACAATGAAATGCAGGTCAAGTTCAGTGTTCACCATTATGGCATTTCCTGTTCAGGAATTAAGCCCCTTGAAAAGCTGCAAAATGGTAAAATCAGTGGTTTCCTGATGATAACTCCAGTTTTCTTTGAGATATGAATTTATTATTTTGCACCATTAAATGAAATGCAGGTCAAGTTCTATTTTCACCATTATGGCATTTCCTGTTCCAGAGTTATGCCCCTTGACAAACCACAAAATGGTAAAATCAGTGGTTTCCAGATGACAACTCCAAATGTCTTTGATGTATGATTTTATTATTTTGCAATGTTACTACATACCATAAAATGCAGGTCAAGGTCAATTTTCAATGTTATGGCATTTTCCATTCAACAGTTATGCCCCTTGAAAAGCTGCAAAATGGTAAAATTAATGGTTTCCGGATGATAACTCCAGTTTGCTTTGATGTATGACCTTATCCTTTTTTTACTTCACAGGTGTTCTGTCTGATATATAGAGGATATGGAATGAGTGTTTTTCACATATAATATTTATGAAATGAGTCTAAGAATTCTCCGTTTTGGCAAGCCTCTGGTGAGCCCAAGCAGAAAATTCGGACGAGTTTCATAAATATTATATGAGAAAAACACTCACTTCATATTCTGTTTATCATATGACACACACACGCACAAATTAGCCACTTAGTATGACTTTTTAACCCATCACCTAACTTGAGTTGCAGACGGCACATGGAAAAAACATCCTTGTATAACTAAAAAATTTCATTTTTGCTTCCAAAACATAGGTTATGACCCCTCATTGGAACGAGCTCATCGAGCTCGTTCCAATGAGGGATCATGACCTATGGTTTGGAAGCAAAAATTGAAAATATAAAAAAAATGAATGGCGTTTTTCTTGTAGGTAAAAGATTAATATAATATAACCCACCCTAAATGGGACAGATAACTCCAGTTTACTTTGATGTGGGACCTTATTATTTTGCACCATTACTACCTACAATGAAGGTTCGATTTTCACCATTATGGCATTTCCTGTTCCAGAGTTATGCCCCTTGACAAACCACAAAATGGTAAAATCTGTGGTTTCCAGATGATAACTCCAGTTTTCTTTGAAGTATGAAGTTGTTATTTTGCAATGTTACTACCTACCATAAAATGCAGGTCAACGTCAATTTTCATTGTTATTTCATTTTCCATTCAACAGTTATGCCCCTTGAAAAGCTGCAAAATAATATAATTAATGGTTTCCGGATGATAACTCCAGTTTGCTTTGATGTATGACCTTTACCCTTTTTTTCACTTCATATATGTTCTGTCGGATATATTTGCCTGATTGTATTTTTGGAGAGCATCTGTTGGCTGTGCCAACTTTTTACTTGTTTTGACAAATAGGCCTGGAAAAAGCGAAAACATTCATTTGATAGGAAAAACATTTATTCATCAAGTTTTGAAAAACTTTCACCTTGCCCAGTCATATGCAAGCAAATCAGATATCATTAACTGGTAGAGTACTGGATCATTTTATACCTCCCCACAATGAATATTGGGGGGTATACTAAAATCATCTTGTGTGTCCGTCCACAGACATAAGGTTTGTCCAGAGATTTTTTTTTACAGGCAATCCCTTTGAAACTTGGTATGCATATTCACCACCATGGAAACCTGTGCACCTGTGATTATAGTTCCGATTGGGCTATTTTCCGAGTAGCTATGGTCCTTTTTGACTTAGAATAATTTGTTGCTCAGGAGTCGATTTAACCAGTATCGCATCGCATTTTTCGACGCATTTTTCGATTTCAGCGATGCATTTCATTTCTCTGTATATCATTTTGCGATTCATTATTTAAATATTAATTACCAGTGCCTGGGTCCGTCCTCACGTCCTGGTAATGTATCTAGTGTGCACGTTATTGTTTTGATTTTCGATAGAAGGTTAATCATCGAGACAGACACTTCCCGTCATTGGATACAAAACTTGTTTCTGCTATTCATTACGCCAATCGATAACCTTGTACCATAAAAACACGTGGCTGTGTTTTTATGTCCTAGAGGGGTCAGTTATCATGTATTCACGTTTAACCAATGAGAAGTTCTCTTGGTATGAACACACATGGTTTTAATGTTTGTCTTTAGTTCAAATGGTTGACCTGAATGACAATATAAGAATTACAATGTCTTCGAGCAGTGAAATGCTGATCGCACTAAACACAGGAGGTCCCGTCAAACACCGGAGGTCCCCTAAAATAAATTATGATTTTAGTTCTTATCATCTGACACAAGTGGTGAATCATTCAACACAACTGCCAGCATTCGTACCCCCGTCCGTTTATGGGTATTCGTTAAAGGCTAAATACCACAATCACAATTTTGGTTGTTTCGCCCCAAATCCTGTTCGCCCCTTGGGTCGTTTCGTCCCAATTCCTTTCCCCCGGGTCGTTTTGCCCTGGGTTGTTTCGCCCCACATTCGGAAGTGGGTCGTTTTTGCGCCCCCTCTCCCCTAAAATTATATTGGACATGTATTGAGACATGTAATTTATTTGTTTTGTTTTGGTACACTTTATCCGGCAAAGTAAAGTACTAAAGAATTAGATTCCAGAAGTTGCAACTCTGGAGTAATATTGTATGATAGAATAGCCCAGCTATGCATATTTATTTACTTTGGTACGTTTCCTCTAAGGGTGTATCAAAGTGGTGCATGGACATCCTTCGGACAACTGCCTACCTTGACATTTGTGCATCAGACAAATACCCCTCACAGTCCATCTTTTCCTTTCTAGACATGATCACAAAGATGAGAGGAAAGTTCAAGAAACTGTTTTCTCATTTGCTCATTGGTAATGGTTATGGGGTATTTTTCACCACATATACGACACATAGATATGATAAGTGAACAGATTGTTAAAAACTATTTAAATAAACTATTCAAATTAAATAAAAAAGATTACCTCTGACCCGGGTCGTTTCGCCCCAAATCTTGGGGGGCAAAACAACCCGGGTGAACGGGTATTGGAGCGAAACGACACCTCACAGGATGAAAGGAAATGACAGGCACTCGCTCTAAATCTCACAAAATCATGCACAATCACCCGAAATCACACACATCGCAAGAAATAATGTTGGCAATGGATCAATGGTGTAACCACCCAACATTTATTGATTTTTCTTTACATAACATTTATTGATTTGTTTTTGATTGAGGAGAGATGGAGTGCTGCATTCCCACGACAATCTGTGTTTTAGGGGCCTTAAAAAACAAAAATAATACAATTTGAAAATAGCTACGCAATTTTTCAAAATTGCTACACATTTCTCCTACACTTGTAGCAAAATGCTATGCAATTTTTCAAAATTAAATCGATCCCTGTTGTTGCTAGGTGTACATTTTGTTCAGAGATTTTTGGGAGTGTTTATAGGCCAAGCCTGTTGAAACTTGGTATGAATGTTCACCACTATGGGAAGCTGAGCACCTGCGATTATAGTTACAGTTGGACCATTTATGTCATAGTTATGCCCCTTTTCAACTTAGAATAATTTGTTGCTAAGTCTAGATTTTTAGCTAAACTTTGGCGAAGCCAAATTTGAGCTTATGCAATGGCCAGTTGTCCGTCTGTTTGTCAACAATTCAATACGGCTCGGGCTAGAGGCCGTATTTATGAACCGATCTTTATGAAACTTCTTGGGTACCTTTGTGATGACTGTGGGACGAGAACGAGTGTTTTTGGGTCCGATCCGAAATTCAAGTTGGCCGCCAGCCACCATTTTGTACTGACGATGCAGAAATCTTTTTTTTTTGTACAGAACTTCCATATGAAAGCGCTGATTTGAATAATTTTTTGTATGAATGTTTAGTACCATGGGATACATCACATATAATACAGGTTTTTTTCTCGTACGTAAATTATGCAAATTAGACTAACTTTGATGTATTTAGTGTTACTTTCAGCACTGTAAGTGCAAATGCCAATACGGCTCAGGCTAGAGACAGTATTTATAAACTGATCTTTACGAAACTTCTTGGGTACCTTTGGTATCGCCGTGGGACGAGAACAAGTGTTTTTGGGTGCTGTCCGAAATTCAAGATGGCCGATGGCAGCCATTTTGTACAAAATTAGGTGCAATCAGATTTTTGCACAGAACTTCCATATGAAAGTGCTGACTTGAATAATTTTTTGTGTGAATGTTTAGTACCATGGGATACATCACATATAATACAGGTTTTTTTCTCTTGCAGAAATTATGCAAATTAGATGAATTTGATTTTTTTCTGTGCTACTTACACACAGTAAGTGCACATGTCAATACAGCTCAGGCTAGAGGCTGTATTTATCAACCGATCTTCACGAAACTTCTTGGGTACCTCTGTTATCACCTTGGGATGAGAACGAGTGTTTCTGAGTGCAGTCCAAAATTCAAGCTGGCTGCCAGTGGCCATTTCGTACCGAAATTAGGTCTAATCAGTTTTTTGTACACAACTTCTATACGGCTCAGGCTAGAGGCCGTATTTATGAATTGATCTTTACAAAACGTCTTGGATACCTTTGTTATCACCGTGGGATGAGAACGAGTGTTTTTGGGTGTGGTCCAAAATTCAAGATGGCCACCAGCAACCATTGTGTACCAAAATTAGTGCACTTCTGTATGAAAGTTCTGATTTGAATAAATTTTTGTGTGAAGGTTTAGTAAAATGGAGTACATCACATATAGTACGGGTTTTTTTCTCGTGCAGAAATTATGCAAATTAGATGAATTTTGATTTATTTAGTGCTACTAAAACACTGTAATACAGTGCACATGTCAATACGGCTCGGGCTAGAGGCTGTATTTATCAATCGACCTTCACTAAACTTCTTGGGTACCTTTGTGATCACCTTGGGACGAGAACGAGTGTTTCTGAGTGCGGTCCAAAATTCAAGATGGCTGCCAGTGGCCATTTTGTACCGAAATTAGGTCCAATCAGTTTTTTGTCACAATTTCTATACAGCTTGTATTTATGAACTGATCTTCACGAAACTTGTTGGGTACCTTTGTTTTCACCTTGGGACAGGAATGAGTGTGTTTTGGGGTGCCTTTGTTATCACTGCGCTATGAGAACAAATATTTTGGGGTTCAGTCAGACCCACTCTGGGACTCAAAGATTTCTTTTCGATTTAGCATCTGACTGTCACCCACCTTTACAGTACTTTACCTATACATTTATTACAGGCTATGGTCAGTATTTATGTACAGACTGTTACAATACTTTATATGGACATTTGTTATCAGGTCATTACCTAGATGTTTGTCATTGCTGTGTCACATGCTATACATGTACATGTCTTGACAAGTTGAGCTACAGTGTCATTGACACTTTCATTTCTGTTTATAATCCCATCAAAACTTTTTTTTTTTTTCCCCATCAAAACTTGGTATGCGTGTTTACCCCCATTTTATATCTATTACTTTAGTGATATGATAATCATTGTGGTGGGGGTATTGATAGACCCATCCATGGACAGTCACACATCTAGTTGGTCGTCAAAATTTGTTCATGTGTCCTTGCCCGGTTACAATTTATTGGAGCAGTCTCTGATTAGTTTTGACAATGCAAATCCATACAGATCAAATAATTTCTCTTCAAACATAACATAAAACATATCCACAGAATACAAAGCATTTAAAACTTGTGGCACCTGCCCTTCAGTGTAAAGCCCAAATATGAGCTTCCAGTACTCTACCAGTTAACCCTTTACCCAATGCAGACGATATCAAAATTTATTTTTTTTTAATATCATTTTTTCAATTTTTTCCAAATATTTCAACAAAACCATATCATGTGACCCCTCGGTGGAACGAGCTCGATGAGCTCGTTCCAATGAGGGGTCACATGATATGATATTGTTGAAATTTTTTGAAAAATAATATTTCTTCAACTACTGAATTTGCATACTACGTGGGTGGTTGCGGGCGATTCATTGAGTAAAGGGTTAAAGAAAATTATTTATAAGGAAACATTTAATTAAATTTATTGGAGGGTGTCTGGGCAGTCATCAATAAATAGTAAACCTAACAGACAGTGACCAAACATTCCATAAGGACCAAATATTTTTTTGCTTTTAACTAAATATGTAGCTCATCCACAAAATCTGAAATCTTCTATTTATAGTACTGGCACTATTGAGTAGAGCCCTAATTTGGGCTCCCAGCACTCCGTCTGTGTAAAAATCTCATTGAATGTTTATTAAAAGTCTTTGAATTTTAGAATTGTCTTTCATCTATTCTTTACCCTTTACCTAACATGAAGGGCAGACGACACTTGCAAACAAACTTCTTGAATAACTAATTTTTTTCATTTTTTGTATCAAAAACATAGGTTATGACCCCTCATTGGAACGAGCTCGATGAGGGGGTCATATGTTTTTAGCTCATCTTGACAAAGTCAAGCTGAGCTAATCTCATCGCTTGCCGTCCGTCTGTCATCCATCAACACCATGTTTTGGTCTTCTCCTCCAAAGCCACTGGGCCAATTCAAGTGAAAGTTTGTGTGAGTGATGGTCCCAAAGGGGCATTTCATTTTGTTCAACTCAGCATGCCCAGCCCCATAGGGAGGGAGTGGGGGAAAATGCTCCAAAATATTTTTAAAATCTTCTTCTCAAGAACCAGTGTGTGCAATGACTTGATATTTGCTATGGAGCTTCCATATGAGGTGTAGAATCAAGTTTGTTCAAACGAAGTTCGTGAAGTAATATTTGGCTTTGTAATAGGAGGGGTAAGATTTTTGGCCCCGCCCAAAATTTCTATTTTCTGAACCGATGGTCCGGTTTGAACCAAATTTGGTTTGTGGTAGTATTGGGTCATAAGTACTTGACCCATGCAAAAAAAAAATTTCCCACATCCCCATGGGAATCCTGGGAGCTAAAAATAGAAATATTTTCAAACGCCCATATTTCCCAAACCCCACGGAACAGAGAGCTTTTATTTGGTATGAAGTATCCTTATGACCAGTAGAATTGAATGGTAAAACAAAATTGCCATCGGTTATGTTAGGGTGTTCTGTAATGGGCATCGAAAAAATGCTGAGTCAGCATATTTGCAAAAATTTTTAAAAATCTTTTCTCCAGAACCAATCCTCAGAATCTTTTGATATTTGGTATACAGCATTCATAGGGGGGGTCAGATAAAAGTTTGTTGAAATAAAGCTCATTGGTTCATATTTGGGCTCTCTACAGGAGCCCGAAGTTCTAACATAGGGTAATATGGGGAATATTCTTTAAAAATCTTCTTCTTCAGAACCACCAGTCAGAATCTTTTAATATTTGATATACATCATTGTTATGAGGGTCAGATTCTAGATTGTTCAAACCAAGTCCCTAGGTTAATATTTGGGCTTCTTATGGAAGCCCAAATTTTATCTTTGTTCAATATGGAGGGTAATTTAAAAAAATCTTCTTCTTCAGATCCATCAGTCAGAATGCTTTGATATTTGGTATGCAACATCTCTATGGGGGTCAGATTCAAGTTTGTTCAAATCAGATCCCTAGGTATATATTTGGGCTCACTATGATAGCCCAAATTTTTACTTAGTGCAATATGAGAAAATTTCTTTAAAAATCTTCTTCAGATCCACCAGTCGGAATGCTTTTATATATTTGGTATACAACATCTCTAGGGGGGTCAGATTCCAGGGTGTTCAATTCGAGTGCCTAGGTTAATATTTGGGCTCCATATGGGAACATGAAATTTAACTTAGTACAATATGAGGGAATTTCTTCAAAAATCTTCTTCTTCAGATTCACTTGTCAGAATGCTTTCACATTTGGTATACAACATCTCTAGGGGGGTCAGATTCAAGTTTGTTCAAATCGGATCCATAGGTCAATATTTGGGCTCGCTATGGTAGCCCAAATTTGAACTTAGTGCAAAACTTAGTGCAATTCGAAGAAATTTCTTTACAGTTTCTTTTCTTCAGATCCAACTGTCAGAATGCTTTCATATTCGGTACACAAAATCTCTAGGGATGTCAGATTTAACTGTGTTCAAAGCAAGAGCCTGGGTTAATATTTGGGCTCTCTGTGGGAGCCGGAATTGGCCATTTTGCTGAAGAATTAAAAATTTTGTATTCAGTACCCTCTAGAGGTACTAAGATTAATCCACATAGGTTGTATCAAGGGGCTTCATAGGGGAGCTCTACATTTTACTTATGATCAACTGAAGAAAAGGCATGATGCCTAGATTATTTTTGTCACTCCTGAGGGACTCAAGGATTGACAGTGTAGCCTATGGAGATGGCTTGCTTAATGTAGACTCATTCTTGGTCTCTGTTTAAATTGTGTTCTGTACAAGATGAGCGCTTCAGACCCCGTGGGGCCTCTTGTTTAGACAAATAATGAAAATTAAATGGCTATTTTTGTGAATAGCGCTGGCCAGTTTTGGCCGTTTCATTGATTTAAAGGGTTAAACTATTTGCCGAACACAACTGGATCATGATACTTCCAATATTTTTTGCATAAATGACTGAAAAATTTCTTTCTTTACTTCAGTGTCTCTTAAATGGAACATGCTTGATGAACCTGTACCAGTGACGTGTCCTACAGTATGGCCATCGTGGATTGGTCACTGTCCATAGGTGGACAATATTTCCTTGGATGCAATAATATTAGATTCCATACACTAATTATAGGAATAATAATCAAAAATTTAACCCTAGTTTAACCCTTTAAATCAACGTAACGTTCAAAACCGGCCAGCACTATTCTCAAAAATCACCAATTAATTTTCATTATTTTTCCATTTTTTGTCTCAAAAACATAGGTTATGACCCCGCATTGGAACAGGCTCATCATCAAGAATTTTTTTTTTTGCAAGTGTCATCTGCTTTCATGTTAGGTGAAGGGTTAACTCCTGAGTATTTTCAAAATATTTTTCATGAAAAATTCATCTGTTTATTATTTATTTATTTATTGGTGTTTAAGGTTACATATTTATGCACAATGGATAATCATGACCGTGACAGTTTTACGGGTGGAGGAAGCCGGAGTACCCGGAGAGAACCACCGAGCAACGACGAGCAGCTGCCAGCTCCCCAACATCGTAACTCCGCACTGTGTCACAGGCAGGGTTAGATTGGTTGAAGACATGCGTACCATCGACGTGCAGTACGCCTTAGTACACGGCGTCATCGTGCCCCCACTTGGGCAATGGAGATGAAGTGTCTTGCCCAAGGACACAATGCGGCTGCCACAGGTGGGATTCGAACCGAGGACCTCTCGGCTTGCTGCCTGCGCCTCTACCTACTGAGCCACTGCACCCCCTTTGGAATGCGATAACCTAAAAATATTGATCAAAGGTATTATATGTACCCATACCGTGTATGGTACACATAATGTCGGCATCCGGGGTGGCCTTCCGTCATTCATCTATCCTTTGTCTGTCCGTCCGGCGTCCATATTCATTTCTTTGGCATTCGATAACTTGAAAAATATTGCTTGGATTGTCATGTTACTTTATATTTGTGTTCAGGTCATCTGCTTTCATGTTAGGTGAAGGGGTAACTCCTGAGTATTTTCAAAATATTTTTCATGAAAAATTCATCTGTTTATTATTTATTTAGTTATTGGTGTTTAAGGTCACATATTTATGCACAATGGATAATCATGACCGTGACAGTTTTACGGGTGGAGGAAGCCGGAGTAACCGGAGAGAACCACTGAACAATGGCGAGCAACTGTCAGCTCCCCAACATACTAACTCCACACAAGCAGGGTTAGCATTGGTTGAAGACAAGTGAACCATCGACGTGCAGTACGCCTTAGTACACAACGCCACTGTGCCCCCATGCGGGCAATGGAGATGAAGTGTCTTCCCCAAGGACACAATGCGGCTGCCACAGGTGGGATTCGAACCGAGGACCTCTCGGCTTGCTGCCTGTGCCTCTACCTACTGAGCCACCGCACCCCCTTTGGAATGCGATAACCTAAAAATATTGATCAAAGGTATTATATGTACCCATACCGTGTATGGTACACATAATGTCGGCATCCGGGGTGGCCTTCCGTCGTTCATCTATCCTTTGTCTGTCCGTCCGGCGTCCATATTCATTTCTTTGGCATTCGATAACTTGAAAAATATTGCTTGGATTGTCATGTTACTTTATATTTGTGTTCAGGTCACTGATGTGCTGAGCTGTATAGTTTTTGGTGTAAATCTGTAATTTTGATCCTGAGATATTAACCCTTTATCCTTTATTATCCTTCAAATTGAGAATTTTTCCAATCCCTTGGGCATGAGATAACTTAAAAAATATCAATCCAATTGTCTCGTTACTTTATATATATCTTCAGGTTACTGATGTGCCACACTGTATAGTTTTTGGTGCAAATCTGATAATTTGGTCCTGAGATATTAACCCTTTATCCCTCAAATTGAAAATTCCTCCAAAAATTGGCCCTGAGATAATAACAGCTTTCTACTAGTTGCGCGTATGGGTACACATCTGATGATTTAATCAGCCTATTTTTATTGATTTGTAATGGTTAACTAGTCCTTCCGAGATCCTAAGGAAATAAAATGGAAGAATAAGTTAAAATAATTTCAAAAGCAGGGGACCAGTCTTGTTAATTCTAACACACTTTCACAAACTCTCAAGCAACCAGTCAATTTCAATTTGACACTGTTATGTCATAGAACCAGTCTAGCTCTTGAATTCACCATCACCTATGTTTAGATTCACTCTTCTGGAATAATTCACTTGGTGGAAAAAGAGAACCCGACCAACTGAAATATTCCAGACAATTATACCATAAACATTCCTTTTCTTTGAATCAATGCAAGGCTTGTTTCTCAATCGATACTTGATTTTGACCGTATCTTTAATGACTTTTCCAATTCCATAAGACCAAATAATTATGAATGCCGACTCATCACATCTATAGTTTTATTAAATGCCTGTTCTTTGAAATCCCCATCGATAGCAGCACTAAACCACGTGGAAAATGAAAATCTGTTCTGCACATATGTGCCAAACAGAACTCATTGACAGACTATTTTTAAATAGAAACGAAATTTCACTGGAATTTTCTACAAATAGTGCACTGCAATTACAATTTGAATCGCTAGCGATAGCAAAACATTGTAACTCGGGTTCCCCTCACAAATTTGGTTGGCGATAAAATGCGTTCTCTTTTGTTGATAGTTCATCCCATGAGTTCCAATGTGTTCTATGTGCACACTGGCGCATAGAACACATTGGAACTCAGGGGACGAGTTGTCAAATGAATTGCAAACTCAACGAAAAATGGCCAAACAAATTGTCCATAGTGTTTGATTCCTTACATAATTTGACAGGTGGTCTGAGAGCATAAGAAGAATAAGTAGAATATTTTCACAAGCAGGGGACCAGTCTTGTTACAGTTGAAATTAGAAGTCCTGTGTCTATTGTGCACTATTTTGAAGTAATAGCGCTCTGAGTAAGGTCACTTTTGTCAAACTGCACCATTAGTGTAACCCAATTCCTGTAGAAAAACAGTGTGCCCAACGCTATACCATTCTATACTAGTAAATAGAGATCATTTCTACTGGGATACATCTTTGGGTTGGGGGAGAATTAAACACTGAGCAGGTGCTTCTAGTCAAGTGTCGTCTGCCTAAGTAGGCATACGACACTTGACTAGAAGCACCTGCTTTACTGTAAGTTTTTCGCAGTATGTCATGTTCAATATTTTTTTTTTTTTTTTTCAACTAGGGTTTAACGATACATTAACAGCCAGGGTCATATCATGTCGGTGACAGTTTTACAGGTGGAGGAAGCCGGAGTACCCAGAGAGAACCACCGAGCAACGACGAGCAGCTGTCAGCTCTCCAACATCTGAACTCTGCGCCGCGGCACAGGCAGGGTTAGATTGGTTGAAGACATTTGCACCTTCGACGTGCAGTACGCCTTAGTATACAGCATCATCGTGCCCCCATGTAGGCAATCTGGGTTAAGTGCCTTGCCCAAGGACACAACGCGGGAGCACGAATCAGTCGCTGAAATAGTCACCCATCCAACTACTAACCGTGCTCGACGTTGCTTAACTTCGGTGATCAGACGAGAACAGGTTACCGCGATGCCACCACACCCCGTCATGTTCAATAACTTCATTCCAATTTCCCGGCCTCTAAGAGTTAACATCACTCCTAACTTCTACTGAGACACATGTACATGTTATGATGTAAATAGATATTAAAATTTGACTGTATTTACAGAATGAAAAGAGCGGATTACCACATAATTGCAGCGCCAAAAATTCACCATTCGAAAAGTACTGTATTTACTCTATGTATTGGGACAGCTAAAAATAATTACATTCTTAGAAAATGGGGAAAGAATACAGCCTGGTCTTGATTTGATGCTGAATAAAGTTGTGTGTGATTCGTTTTCCATCACTATATACGAAAATCCAATTTTTTTTATATTTTCATTTTTTGCTTCCCAAACATAGCTTATGATCCATCATTGGAACGGGCGCATTGCACTCGTTCCAATGAAGGATCATAAGTGATGTTTTGGAAGCAAAAAATGAAAATATTTAGTTACTCAAGAATCTTTTTTATGAGTGTCGTCTGCTACTAGTGACGGGTCCACTGGAAACAAATCTCCTGAATGTCCCAAACATTGGAGCATAAAAAAATATAGTTTTCTGGAAACAATGTGTGTCCCAAATCATAGAGTGTCCCAATACATAGAGTAAATACGGTATTTAACAGCGCAAGAAACACTTGCAAACTTCCACGTGATGGAAGTTTGCGAGTGCTTCTTGTGGTTTATCTTCAGTCATTGTAAATAATTTCAAAGTGAAAAACCCCACAGCTATTTAGAAGTAATCCACCCTCAACATACTACAGTTTCAACATTTTCTTTCTGTTTGATTGGTTCCGTTTATTACTTCACTACCGACCTCCTTAATAGCACATTACCTTTTCCATTGCACAGCACAAACACTCGTGTATTTCAGACTACTTCATTCTTCTACAGTAAATGTTGATTAATTAACAATTCAGACAACTTCATTCTTCTACAGTAAATGTTGATTAATTAACAATTCAGACTACTTTATTCTTCTACATTAAATGTTGATTAATTAACAATTCAGACAACTTCATTCTTCTACAGTAAATGTTGATTAATTAACAATTCAGACAACTTCATTCTTCTACAGTAAATGTTGATTAATTAACAATTCAGACAACTTCATTCTTCTACAGTAAATGTTGATTAATTAACAATTCAGACTACTTCATTCTTCTACAGTAAATGTGGATTAATTAACAATTCAGACAACTTCATTCTTCTACAGTAAATGTTGATTAATTAACAATTCAGACAACTTCATTCTTCTACAGTAAATGTTGATTAATTAACAATTCAGACAACTTCATTCTTCTACAGTAAATGTTGATTAATTAACAATTCAGACAACTTCATTCTTCTACAGTAAATGTTGATTAATTAACAATTCAGACTACTTCATTCTTCTACAGTAAATGTGGATTAATTAACAATTCAGACAACTTCATTCTTCTACAGTAAATGTTGATTAATTAACATTTCAGACTACTTCATTCTTCTACAGTAAATGTTGATTAATTAACAATTCAGACAACTTCATTCTTCTACAGTAAATGTTGATTAATTAACAATTCAGACTACTTCATCCTTCTACAGTAAATGTTGATTAATTAACAAACACTCGTGTATTTCAGACTACTTCATTCTTCTACAGTAAATGTTGATTAATTAACAATTCAGACTACTTCATTCTTCTATAGTAAATGTTGATTAATTAACAATTCAGACAACTTCATTCTTCCACAGTAAATGTTGATTAATTAACAATTCAGACTACTTCATTCTTCCACAGTAAATGTTGATTAATTAACAATTCAGACTACTTCATTCTTCTACAGTAAATGTTGATTAATTAACAATTCAGACAACTTCATTCTTCTACAGTAAATGTTGATTAATTAACAATTCAGACAACTTCATTCTTCTACAGTAAATGTTGATTAATTAACAATTCAGACAACTTCATTCTTCTACAGTAAATGTTGATTAATTAACAATTCAGACAACTTCATTCTTCTACAGTAAATGTTGATTAATTAACAATTCAGACTACTTCATTCTTCTACAGTAAATGTGGATTAATTAACAATTCAGACTACTTCATTCTTCTACAGTAAATGTGGATTAATTAACAATTCAGACTACTTCATTCTTCCACAGTAAATGTTGATTAATTAACAATTCAGACTACTTCATTCTTCTACAGTAAATGTTGATTAATTAACAAACACTCGTGTATTTCAGACTACTTCATTCTTCTACAGTAAATGTTGATTAATAACAATTCAGACTACTTCATTCTTCTACAGTAAATGTTGATTAATTAACAATTCAGACTACTTCATTCTTCTACAGTATATGTTGATTAATTAACAAACACTTGTGTATTTCAGACTACTTCATTCTTCTACAGTAAATGTTGATTAATAACAATTCAGACTACTTCATTCTTCTACAGTAAATGTTGATTAATTAACAATTCAGACTACTTCATTCTTCTACAGTAAATGTTGATTAATTAACAAACACTCGTGTATTTCAGACTACTTCATTCTTCTACAGTAAATGTTGATTAATTAACAATTCAGACTACTTCATTCTTCTACAGTAAATGTTGATTAATTAACTAATTGTGACAGGACTTCTACTTTTAACTGTTACTTTCAGCATTGTTTCATTGTGTTACCTCTTCAATTAATAAAACATGCCATAAAATACAACTGTGAGCTTTAATTATTAATATTACGTCTCACTTTTGTTACACCAATTTTGTGTTGTTGATTGGTTGAGTGCTAGAAGTCACTATGGTGGCTCTCTTGAAAAGTGCTGAAAGCCACTTTTGTGGCTTTGCACTTCATGCATTAGCTTGTTATTCCCCGCCAAAACAAAGTTTGAGGGGGATATAGAAATGGTTTCCGTCCATCCATCCATTCATCCATAACAACTTTGGTGGCTCAGTAGGTAGAGGTGCAGGCTGCAAGCCGAGAGGTCCTCGGTTCGAATCCCACCTGCGGCAACCGCGTTGTGTCATTGGGCAAGACACACCATCTCCATTGCCCGCGTGGGGGCACGATGACGCCGGGTACTAAGGCGTACTGCACGTTGATGGTACGCATGTCTTCAACCAATCTAACCCTGCCTGTGCTGCAGTGCGGAGTTACGATGTTGGGGAGCTGGCAGCTGCTCGTCGTTACTCGGTGGTTCTCTCCGGGTACTCCGGCTTCCTCCACCCGTAAAACTGTCACGGTCATGATTAGCCATTGTGCATAAATATGTGACCTTAAACATCAATAAATAAATAAATAAATAACAACTTTGGACCTTTATATCTCAGTCAGTGGATGTTAGATTTAAATGATCTTTGGTACAATTAAAACTAGAAGTCCTGTCACGAACTGTGCGCTTATCTAGGCTTAATTACGCGTAGGAATTGCGAGCAATCGCCATATCGAATGGCATCCAAAGCACGGCAGGTTCTCCTGGTTACTCATAGCAAACACAGGCAATGTTTCTGCCAATGGACCTCCGGGTTACCCGGAGGTCCATTGGCTGAAACATTGCTTGTGCACAGGCCATGTGTACAGAATTTGATAGCCTTACTATGGTAATAACGCGTAGATTAACGCGCAGATCGACGTGCTATTTGTGCGCATTTCATGACAGGACTTCTAGTTTTAACTGTATGCTGATAGCCCATCATGGAGGAAAGGATATTCACAAGTTACGGGTTTGGGCCAATCATTTTTAGCTCACCTGAGCAAAACTCAAGAGGAGCTTTACTGCTGATTTGAACTAAATTTTATATGAGGTATTATTTGGTCATAAGTACTTGATTTACGAAGAAACAAAATTTCCAGCTGCCCTGTGGGAACTCCACAAGCAAAAAATAGAAAAAAAAATTAAAATGCCCATATCTCCAAAAACTACATGGCACTGACAATTCTTATTTGGTGTGAAGCTTCCTTAGAACCAACAGAATGGAATGGTAAAAAAAAATTGCTTTCGGTTTTATCATGGGGTACTTTTTTTTGACTTTGAAAAAGTGCTGAGTCAGCATTTTTTAACACTGTGGGTAATGGGAAAAACATTTAACACTACTTTTCTCACAAACCACTGCTCTAAAAGCTATCAAATTTCACATATAACATCTTTAGAAGATTGTTTCACATGTTTATTGAAATCAATTCCCTGGGTCCATATTTGGGCTCTCTATGGGAGCCCAAATGTTTAAATTAGTGCAGTATGAGGAATATTCTTTAAAAATCTTCTTCTTCAGATCTACCAATAAGAACCTTTTGATATTTGGTATGCAGCATGCTTAGGGGGTGAGACTCAAGTTTGTTGAAGTCAAATCTCTGGGTTCATATTTGGGCTCACTGTGGGAGCCCGAATTATAACTTAGTTCAAAATGAGGAATTTTCTTTAAAAATCTTCTTCTTCAGATCCAGCAGTCAGAATGTTTTGATATTTGGTATGTAGCATTCTTAGGGGGTGAGATTCAAGTTTGTTCAAGCCATGTCCCTAGGTCCATATTTGGGCTCACTGTGGGAGCCCGAATTATAACTTCGTTCAGTATGAGGAATTTTTCTTTAAAAACCTTCTTCAGATTCAGCAGTCAGAATGTTTTGATATCTGGCATGCAGCATCCTTAGTGGGGTGAGATTCAAATTTGTTCAAGCCATGTCTCTAGGTTCATCTTTGGGCTCACTGTGGGAGCTCGAATTGTAAATTAGTTCAAAATGAGGAATTTTCTTTTAAAATCTTCAGATCCAGCAGTCGGAATATTTTGATATTTGGTATGCAGCATCCTTGGAGGAGGGGGGGGGGGTGAGATTCAAGTTTGTTGAAGCCAAGTCCCTGGGTTCATATTTGGGCTCCCTGTGGAATTATAACTTAGTTCTATATGAGGAATATTTTTCAAAAATCTTCTTCATCTTCACATCCACCAGTCAGAAACTTTTGATATTTGGAAAATGGCATCCCACTGGAGGTGAGATTCAAGTTTGTTCAAGCCAAGTCCCTGGGTTCATATTAGGGCTTCCTATGGGAGCCCGAATTATAACTATTTCAATATGAGGAATATTCTTTAAAGTCTGAATCTTTGGATATTTGGTATAAGCTTTTCTAAGGAGGGGCAGATGCAACTTGTTGAAATCAATTCCCTGGGTTTTATATTCAGGTTACCATGTCAGGTGAGCGCCATCAGGACCCCCTGGAGCCTCTTGTTTTTAGAGTTAGGGGCTTTGCGATTTTTTTTTTATTTAGAAATTTTCAATTTATATGGTTTCTGGTTAGCAAACCACTTCTCAGGAAACAGATGGCGTTGCACCTGTGTTTGTTCAGCAGTAGCATGAAAGATGTTGATTTAAAGTCGTTTTGTTACAATTCATTGGAGAGTGCTGGGGCACTCTCCAATAAATTGTTACAAACAAATTATAAAATAAAATCTTTCAAAATTAAGGATCTTCTTGTTGATGGCATGGTATCTTTGAACAAAAAATAACAAAATTCTGGTGTTGCAAATCACCTTTGAAAAATAATTTAGCACTCTACCAGTTAATTTTACCCCCCACTGAAAGGTCATAGTATTATAATTAAACTTTTTTTCGGTTCATGCATTTTCAGATAAAACGATTGGCTCACACGATTCTGTTTTTTTTTCTTTTCATAACTCAATGAACCGAACAAAAAACACAATTAGGTCCGCCCCCAGCCACGCCCCTAAAATGCCAGCCTTTGGAGTTGCAACATGGTGTCAAATCAATAGAAGTTAGAACACTGGCATGTTCTAAATGTGAAAAAGAAAAATAAATTTATTTTACTAATTTATCACCATGAAATTATTTATAAAATATTTAAATGGCTATGGTGGGTCAATTTTTCTTTTTCTTCACAACTGTATTTATTTGACATTTCAATTTTTACGCACACTGGGTGATTGTCTGCGTTCATCGTTTTACCCAAATCGATTGTAAACAATGGCTGGTCATGACGAATACGGCAATTTTGACATTGCCAATTTGAATGAAATTTTTGGAAATCAAAATGATTTTATATCTAACTCCACTTTTACAAACTGTGTTTTTCAGTTCTCGGGAAACGGTCAAAACCAAAATACAATGTAATACTGATGGCCTTCTTCCACCTACCACGGAACGTAACTTTTACGTAAAGTGAACAGTTGAATGAAATTTGAGGGAGTTGTGGCTTATGACGTTTTCTTTGCATTACGTAATTCATTGGTCAATAAAAAATTTAATGACATAAGTGCATTTGACTTGGAAAGTGTGTCAATTGCTACCTGCATTTCAATAATATGCGCCCTCTTTTATGCCAGAAAAATAATATGTCTTCCAGTTTTAGTTTTTAAGTCTTTGTTCGCTGAAGTAGAGGACGACTAACACTATTTATTTATTTGGGTCGCGAACGTTTAATTATAAGGAATGATCGTTTCTTTTTGTCTATTTCTTGAGTTATGAACCCCAAAAAACAAAGTCCAAACATCGTGTAAATGGCCCATTTACACAGTTTGGACTTTGTTTTTTGGGGTTCATAACTCAGGAAATAGACAAAAAGAAACGACCATTCCTTAATTAACAGCAAACAATAATTGGAAAAAAATATCATTAATGAGAAATATTAAAAACTCACACACAGCTGTTGTTTTTTGCGATTTTATTCTATTGTTGTTAGTAAAATAGGACCCAGTTACTATTGCTTTGGGATGGAAGTCCTCTAAAATGGGCAACGTGGGTATAAATGATTTACTAAACTTGACTTGATCCCCATGAATGTAACCTAGGTTTGGCCTTTGTGCAGAAATATGAGATCTTAAAAGTCCAATAAATAAATAAATTCTGGCCTTGATTCTTTTTCCGAAAATTGATTAGCAACGTTTTTGTACCCAGGTTGAGGGTCCATGGACCCTCCGGGCCATCCATGGTTCTATTTAATCTAATTTGTTTTACAAGGATTGGTGAATGAGTTATGCAACTTATATTAATGCCTTTCCTTGACCCAATGGCGCAGTTGTGTGGGATGACCGTCATAGCGGAAACTTTGTGGCCTCGCTCTTCTCCGAAGGGATCTTTAGCCTGCACAGAGTGTGTCTCTCTCCGCACAGAGGACAGACATTTTATGCCTCCACCCAAAAGGACGGTACGCTGTGGCAGCGTACAGTTGATGCTGACAGAGCACCTCGAGAACTTTCCACGACCAGGGATTGATCCCGGGCCCTCTGGCATGAGAGACCATCGCACTTATCCACATGGCCAGGGAAGAAGTTTGATGCTGTGCTCCTCAAGAAAGTCACGACAGATACGTGCTACGTGACATCGGGCATTTTTTTTTGCAGGAATAACTGCAATCCGACGTTAGCGTTGTAGAACGGGACAACAACAGCGTTAAGAATTTCGTCCCTATATCGCTGTCCATTCAGATTACAATCGATGAAAATCAACTGCGTTCAATGGTGCAAGGAAATGCCTGTCCAAACCATTACACTACCCCCCACCGCAACGGTCGCATTCCCGCTAGCAAGCATCAAAAAACCGTTCTCCTCGTCGGCGATACACTCTTGCCCTACCATCAGAGCGCCGTAGACAAGATCATGATTCATCACTAAAAAGAACTGTGCTCCAACGCTGCTGCGTCCAGCGAACGCGCTGACGTACCAATGATTCAATTCTGAAGGTACGGTGATTTCGGGTAAGGATTGGTCCGTGGTATGGACGCCTTATTTGGATGGCGTGTTCAGCGAGTCTGTTGCGGACAGTTTGTGCACTGATTCTATTGTTAGTTTTACCAGGAGTAATTGCTGCTGTCTTCGTCGTCGGAAGGAAGCGATCCCGCAAGTGAGACGTCCTGATGTGTCGGTCTTGTGCAGGGGTCGTCAGAAGATTCCAGTGGTTCTATACCTTCCAATGAGATGATAAATAGTGGCCGCAGTCACTCCGAACTCAGCAGCGTGCTCATCTGGAGGTATCCCAGCCTCATGCATACCAATGGCACGCAACCTTTCATTTTTGGTTAACCTTGGTATTTTTTAAAATGTCGGAAGACAAAAACTAGCGTGTTTTCCCAACTTGAAAAACCCAGGCTCTCGCACAACATAACATAAAGAAAATCGTCGCTCACCCAATCAATTTGATATTCTCGGGTAGCACATGCTATTTTGAAATCCGTAGCGAAATTCTATACGGATGGATGGACAACCAACAACATGTCATTAAACTCTTTGCACGACTTCATGGTCTAATTCTCATCTCACTAATATAGTCACTAACATTTACTGAAATATCCTTTCTCAACTACGTTAATGTCCGGCAAGTATTCATAATATCCGCTGAATATATTGTTTAGACTTTTGAAAAAAACAACAACTTCTTTTATTCTTATCTTTTCTTGCGAGTCTGACAGCTGCTCGCCGCTGCACGGTTGTTTCCTGGGGTAGTCCAGTTTTCTCTGCCAGTAACTCCCCCCCCCCCCCCTCCCAACCCGTGGGAACTCTGGGAAGTAAAGTGGTGCTTGCTTACTGTGGTAATCAAGCTCTGTTTCACTTGTAAAGTAAGATCTAGTAACCAATGCATGGGGTGGATGTCCTCTAAAATGGGTATAAACGATGGATCAAACTTGACTTTACCTCCATGTTGCGATCATGATTAGCCATTGTGCCGAATTTTGTGACCATACATGGAAACAGCAATAAATAAATAATACAAGTAACGCTGTTGGTCATGATATGACCATGGCTTTTAGAAGTGTTGTTAAACCACAATAAATAATATAAAAAAATCTGTATTAAGATGAATCCCCGATCTTCCTCTACCAGTGGGTGTTCCGGGAAGTGAAATAGTGTTTTTTTAACTCAGGTAAACAAGCTTTGTTTTACTGGTAAAATAGCACCCATTCACCAATGCTTAGGGTGGAAGTCCTCTAAAATGGGTAAATGGATAAAAATGGTTGATTGAACTTGACTTTATCTCCATGTTCCGTTCACGATTAGCCATTGTGCAAAAGTAAGTGACCTTAAACACTAATAAATAAATAAAGATGAAACATATTGGTGTGTGTGTGGGGTGGGGGGGGGGGGGGGGGTCACAAATTATCCACACGTGTCTCTTGGACATTGTTTGTTTCAAAGATTTACGACAAGCAGCAGTAGTCATTTTGGGACTTACCAAGTCTTAAATTTAGGTTTTTAAGGGCTGCATGACATTTTGTTAGCCTTACAGTACGTGGAGAGTGGATTGTAACGGAATCACCTGGGAAGTAGAGTTAACACCCAAAGTATCCCTTTCAAATTCTGTTCATGTGGACAAAAAACAAGCAATGTTTCAGCCAATGGACCTCCGGGTATAACCCGGAGGTCCATTGGCTGAAACTTTGCTTGTGCTTGTAATTCTTTTCAACAAATTTGCAACTATTGCTTGGGTGGAATCTCCTCCTTTCAGATGATTTAGTGGTAATACACTTTCCACGTACTGTATGTGCCTTATGCACAACAAATCGGTTTTATAATGTTCGTTCCTGCAAAATTAGTGATCCTTCGGTTTTCTGTTTTATTTAGTTGATAAGTTATGGCTGGTTATGTGAACCTCCATCCCAAGATTGAGCCCCCGTTTGGCACAACAAATTGTTTTTTTAGCTTAACTTGACAAAGTCAAGATAAGCTTTTGCCATCACGCGTGTGAAAGTCTGTTAGTCTGTGAGTCTGTTCACATTTTCCTATAGCACAGGCTACACCCGATAGTTCTTGTCCGATCGTCACAAAAGGTTTGAGATCATGTCTAGATGAGGACGTCCCCTTTTGGTCGCGATCGGTCAACCGTGATGGCTACCCAAGCCAAAAACCCGAAAACCTTTAGCACAGTCTACAGGTCGTATTTATGAAGGGACTTCATTGTAACTTGGTAGGATGCCTCTGTATAATATCTAGATGAGAACGTCCCCTTTTGGTCATGATCTGTCATCCGTTATGGCTGCCCAAGCCTGAAACCCAAAATCTTTTAGCACAGTCTACAGGTCATATTTAATATGGAGGGATTTCATTGTAACTTGGTAGGATGACCCCGTATGATTTCTAGATGAGAACTTCCCCGTTTGGTCGCGATCTGTCAACCGTGACGACTGCCTGAGCCCAAAACTCGAACACCTTTAGCACAGTCTACAGGTCGTATTTATGAAGGGATTTCATTGTACCTTGGTAGGATGACTCCATATGAAATCTGGATGAGAATGTTCCCTTTTGGTCGTGATTGGTCAACTGTCGCGGCTACAGGGGCTCGAAGCCCAAAAACGTTTAGCACAGTCTACAGATCGTATTTATGAAGGGATTTCATTGTAACTTGGCAGGATGACTCCAGATAATGCCTAAATGATAACGCTTCCCTTTTGGTCGCGATCATTCAACCATGACGCCTTCCCGAGCCCAAAACCCGAAAACCTTTAGCACAGACTACAGGTCGTATTGTGAAGGGATTTCATTGTAACTTGGCATGGTGACTCAGTATAATGTCTAGATGAGGACGTCCCCTTTTGGTTGCGATAGGTCAACCGTGATGGCTACATAGGCCCGAAGCCCGAAAACCTTTAGCACAGTCTACAGGCCGTATTTATAAAGGGATTTCATTGTAACTTGATAGGTAACTCGTTTTGGAATATTTCATTGTAACTTGGTAACTTTTGTTGACATACATTAACTGTGAGGGCCACATACATAAAGTGTCAGTGCCGCATTAACCCACCCCTCAATTCTTTAGTACAGGCTGCACCTCATATTATTTTTAGATGCGACTCGCAGCTTTAAGTGGCAATGCCGATCTGTCTGTCGGTCTGTCTGTGACCAACGAGTTTCATGTCGGTCTGTCTGTAAACAACGAGTTTCAAAACTCAAAAACTTTTGAAATACTTGATGGAATGACTTTATATTTGGCATGTAAGTGTATCTTATTGATGTCTAGCAACTGTTCAATGCACGTGTTGTTCCAAATATTTTTCTTGGAGTTATGGCCCTTGATGAACTTAGAATTTTGTGAGATTGCACCACCCGTCGAGTTACGGCGTCGATAGCATACAGGGAAAAGAAATTAACATATTCCCAATTATCACAATTGTTGTCTTATTTCATAATCCTTCCATAAATATTGAAAATTATCCCTTTCTTCAAACACAACATTCTTAACACAAGTTAAGCTACAGTGTCATTGAAACTTTCATTTTATGTTCGTCCCTGCAAAATTAGTGATCATTCGGTTTTCTGTTCCAATTAATTGATGAGTTCTGGCTGGTTATGTGAACCTCCACCCCAAGATTGAGCCCGTGTTTTACAAAATCATTTCTGGTTGAAAAAGATTGATTTTATAAGAGACTATGGCCCTGCGAAGCTTCGAGACGCGATTCGATTTCGAATCTTAATTTGGTATTCGGTTCGATTCGAAATTGTCTGGCCGCATTGTTTTCCTTCGAATCATTTCACTGGAATCAGTCAACTTAGTCGTTTCACAAAACGTATCGTTCAGATAGAAATTGCACATTAATAATGTTCAAAATACACACTAAAAACTAAAGTGTTAAAACTGACACTTTCAACGTGTTAAACCCATTCTAACTCTTAGGGTTTGATTTTAACACTCAAAGTGCAATGCTTTAAGCACTTAGACATTACAATCGTCAGACATCTGAATCTTGAATGGATGGCACTTCCCATGTGTCCAGCATTGGTGATTCTTCCAGAATCGCCCATAATTTGATTTGCGCTTGATGGGTACATAAAAGGACACAGCGCAGATGACGCGGATCAGGCTCGAGAGTTCGAGCCTGATCCGCCTCATCTGCGTTGTTTCCTTTTAAGTGTCGCGACATTACACTTGTCAAGTGGTATTATTGTCAACACCTGTCAAGTTCTGGGATATCTACACTTGAACAAAGTGCTAGTTCAGCACTTAGTAAGTGTTAAATGCAGCACTTCAAGTGTAGTTTTTAACACTTTAGAAGTTTTTAGCTTGTAAAGACTTAGTGTAATTTCTGCTATATTAACATAAAAAACATGTGTACCCATGTCACCATCCATACTAATTTAATTTCACAAGTCACAACCACTGCTGAAAGCACATTTAAAGTTCCCAATCAATATCGACGACGAAGTCTCGGTTTCTAGAGGCTAGCCTCGTGCAGTGCCCAATACAGAATTCTCTCGCCCCTTTCCGTTTTTTAACAAAAATCCTTACTGGGTAATATTCCAACTACATCATCAAGGCATGCCTTCAACGAAGGCATACCTCGATGATGCAGTTGGAATATTTTATCAGTCGGGGCTTAAAGACGAGTGTATTCGATTCGAGGTTCGATTCAATTTAGACTAATAGGCTCGGTTCGAATCGAAAATATGTGATTCGTAGGATTCTATTTCATACTCTTCTCGATAAAATATGGGTGGCATCCGCCTAGTGCAAAAGCACAATTCCCTGAATGAATGCCCGTTCCTAGAATAAAGATTTTTAAAATGTTGTTGCCTGGGCCTCGCTTTTTATTCGCCCAGTATTTAAGCGAGGCGTCAAAAGAATTGTGTCAAATTCTATATTAGACGACGAACCCATATTACCAATTTCTCAGAGTTGTGCCCGCAGCTATTTGATTATCCACTGTTTTTCCACACTTTCTCGTGTGTTGCTATCATTGTCGCATTGACCACTTTCCGTTAGACTTGATGCAGGCTTAGCAGAGGTACATTGTGGGGTTTACAATTTAGGGACAGTGGTAGTTGAGGGGTTGGGTTAGTACAGTGGCCACTTGTGGGGTTATTTTTTGCACTGTGGGGTTTATGTTTTGACCTTGTGTGATCACAAAAAAGGTCTTCTATGCGATCACATCGCGACCAAATCGCGACCTAATCATCGCGACAAACTTCATCAGTTGATCGAGATTTCTAAAATAAAATACCACGAATTCAAGGTTGCATAAAAACAAACCACACGAAACTAGCATTTTAGATTGTGCTCCCTTTTCCACTGGTGAGAATTTAGTTTTGTGAAGTTGTGTGAAGAGTAAAACGAACAGAGCATTTCGACCGGATCACAACCCACTCGTGATCCGGTTGAAAATCTCTGTCCGCTTTTGTGATTTTTTTTTAAACAATATCTTTATTTCATTCATTTGAAATCGGGTTTGGTGAACAGGCTATGCCTATTTAACGCCGTACCCTTACACAGCAAAATTACATTATATGGTGTGTGTGCAGTTGTGCAAAAGTGACAAAATATCATGCACTTAGACAATATTTCTAAATTAGTGGAAAACTTGATTTCTAATACATATGAAGCACATTAAATTACAAAGCGTTTAATCCCGACACCCATAAGTCCGCCATGATATGTACATTGCCAACATTAAGATACACAGCGCACATACCATGATGGCGAAGACTCAGCTACAAATGAAATATTTGGAAGATCGGCATATGTGTGAGTGACCCCTGCACCTATTAGAAGCAATCCATCTTCGGAAGATGGATTACTTCCAACAAATGCCAGGGTCACTCACACATATGCCGACCAGTTGTCACTTGCTATAGTAAGTTTTCAAACCTTCTGGTTTTGATAATGTATTCTTGTACAGTTTTGAAAACAAAAATGTTGTGAGAGTCAGATTTATGCGGGTTTCCATTGAGTAGAACATTGATAGTCTTATCATCGTTTTCCAATTTGTCTAACATTATTTGGCGTTCTTGCACGTAAAAAGGACATGAAAGAATGTAATGGCTAGAGTCTTCATATTGAGAGCCACAGCGACATCCAGGATTATCCCCTATAAATCTGTCAAATTTATGGCCATTTAGTTCGCTACAGTTCAAACGAAGCTTGCAGTGGATAATCTCTGCTTTTCTGTTCCCGGCAGAATAATATTTAGGGACAATGATATCATCAGTTGCCAAGGCCTTTTTCAGGACATTTACTGTTTCACTGTTTCTGACGTGCTCATGTAGGGTATTCCGAAGCCTCACAGCAGATGGAAGGAATGAGTTTGAGAACCGCTGCGTGTTGCATTTAATTTCCCGTAATAAATCGTTCGTTCTTAGTGGGTAAGGAGTCACTTCTAAAACTGTTCCCGGCAGAATAATATTTAGGGACAATGATATCATCAGTTGCCAAGGCCTTTTTCAGGACATTTACTGTTTCACTGTTTCTGACGTGCTCATGTAGGGTATTCCAAAGCCTCACAGCAGATGGAAGGAATGAGTTTGAGAACCGCTGCGTGTTGCATTTAATTTCCCGTAATAAATCGTTCGTTCTTAGTGGGTAAGGAGTCACTTCTAAAACTGGACGAGGGATTAACAATCGCATGTAATTGGGTACATCCGTTTTAATCATTTTGAATATAGTTATAATTTTATGCCGTTTCCCACGTTCCTTTAAAGTTATAAAGCCTGACTCTTTATAAATAAGATTATGACTTGTCCCTCTGGGTACTCCAATTATCGTGCGTAACGCATCTAACTGTAAATTCTCGAGGAGAATATTTTTTGTTTCATTGCAATTGTCCCATACTACATCCGCGTAGTCAAACAATGGGAGAATGAAATATCTATAGAGCGTTTCTAGTGCGGATCTAGAGAGTCTGTATTTTAGACTTCTGAGGCAGTTTATCATAGGGCTAAGTCCCAGGAAGCGGTTTTAGAAAACATTGCTCACAGATGTTTATGTTCGCTTTTGTCTTCAGTTTGTTGTCCATGTAAGTATAGATCGGGACGATCGAGGGGATTTGTTTTATGGGATATATTTAAAGTTTCTGTTTTGGGGGGATTAAACAACACCTGCCAAGTATTTGACCAGGCGGCTATTTTTGCAAGGTCGTCGTTGAGAATTTTGGCCGAAAGCTTTGCATCTTCGACTGCTAAATACAATGTGGTATCATCGGCATATAGCCTTAAATTCGACACAATATTATTTACAATATCATTAATGTAAACATTAAACAAAATCGGTCCTAATCCTGAACCTTGTGGGATCCCTGCTGGTACTAATTTACTCGTAGACGTTTCTCGATTAATGATGACACATTGGGAACGGTGCGTTAAACAACTTTCAAACCACAATAAAAGGTCACCCCTTATTCCCATTGAATTAAGTTTATGTAATAAGGCTTTATGCCAAACTCTATCAAAAGCCTTACTAATATCACAAAATACGACTCTAATATCTGTGTTTGTATCCAAGCACAGGGAGATATCGTGATCAATGTCAGTTAACTGGTAAATCGTACTATCTCCTGGAATGAAGCCAGATTGTAGTGGGATTAAGAGGTTATTTTCAGTTAAGAAAGAAAACAAATGCTTGAATATAATTTTCTCCAGAATTTTACTTACACTACTAGTTAGGGAAACGGGGTGGTAATTTCTTTCATTATGTAATGATTCTTTCTTATGTATAGGCACGACTCTTGCCATCTTCCATAGACTCGGAAATGTTTTACTTGTTAATGAAAGGTTAAACAACCTAGTCAGTGGGGTAGCAAGTTCATGAGCGCACAATTTTAAGATTTTGTTATTTATTTCATCTGGACCGTTCGCTTTTTAGGATCTAATTTAAGAAGAGTAGCTATTACCTCTTGCTCGCTGTTATTCACTTCTTTTAAATCAAAATTATTAAACGCCAGGGGAGGTAACTCCTTGTCAATGACTGAGCCGGACTGTTCTGGGATAAAAGTCATTCAGTAGATCAGGAATAGCTTTTGCATCACTGACTACTTCCCCATTTTCTTCTAAGGAGGGAAAACTGTTATTCGTATTTTGTTCTTTAGAGAATGATTTTAAAGTACTCCACCAATTTTTTTCACTAAACTTGCAGGTTGAAACGTAATTTTCAAGTTTTATGTTATGCTCAGCTTTTGCTTTTCTTATTTCTGTAATAGTTTCATTCCTAATTTGCCGAAAATGTGGCCAGTCCTGAGTCCTGTTATGCTGTTTGGCTTTATAATGAGCTTTGTCACGTAATCTCATCATTTTTCGTATTGAAGAATTCATCCAGGGTTTATCGTTGGGTCGCTTTTGTGATCATATTTATTTATTTATAACTATTTATTTCTATGGGTTTAACGACACTCTCTGCAGCAAGAGTCACCTCGTGTCGGACAGTGTTATGGGTTGAGGAAGCCGGAGTACCTCGCGAAAACCAATGTGTAACGGCGAGGAACTGTCAAATTCCCCAACGTACTAACTCCACACAAGCAGGGTTAGCATTGCTTGAAGACATCGACGTTTAGTATGCCTTAGTACACAGCGCCACCTTGCCCCCGCGTGGGCAATCGGGATTAAGTGCCTTGCCCAGAGACACAACGCAGTTACCCCGGGCGGGGATCGAACCCTGAACTTTTTTCTGTTTGAAGTCCAATGTCTTAGCCGCTGATCCACTGGGCTCACTTTTTTTATAATCACCATATGGTAGGTACGCTTTTATAATCACACTTTGGTAGGTACGCTTTTATAATCACAGTATGGTAGGTAGGTACGCTTTTATAATCACAGTATGGTAGGCACGCTTTTATAATCACAGTATGGTAGGTACGCTTTTATAATAACAGTATGGTAGGTACGCTTTTATAACCACAGTATGGTAGGTACGCTTTTATAATCACAGTATGGTAGGTACGCTTTTATAATCACAGTATAGTAGGTAGGCTTTTATAATCACAGTATGGTAGGTACACTTTTATAATCACAGTATGGTAGTACCCTTTTATAATCACAGTATGGTAGGTAGGTACGCTTTTATAATCACAGTATGGTAGGTATGCTTTTATAATCACAGTATGGTAGGTACGCTTTTATAATCACAGTATGGTAGGTACGCTTTTATAATCACAGTATGGTAGGTATGCTTTTATAATCACGGTATGGTAGGTACGCTTTTATAATCAGCGTATGGTAGGTACGCTTTTATAATCACATTATGGTAGGTACACTTTTATAATCACAGTATGGTAGGTATGCTTTTATAATCACAGTATGGTAGGTATGCTTTTATAATCACGGTATGGTAGGTACGCTTTTATAATCATGGTATGGTAGGTATGCTTTTATAATCACGGTATGGTAGGTACGCTTTTATAATCACAGTACGGTAGGTCCGCTTTTATAATCACAGTATGGTAGGTACGCTTTTATAATCACAGTATGGTAGGTACGCTTTTATAATCACAGTATGGTAGGTATGCTTTTATAATCACGGTATGGTAGGTACGCTTTTATAATCAGCGTACGGTAGGTACGCTTTTATAATCACATTATGGTAGGTACACTTTTATAATCACAGTATGGTAGGTATGCTTTTATAATCACAGTATGGTAGGTATGCTTTTATAATCACGGTATGGTAAGTACGCTTTTATAATCATGGTATGGTAGGTATGCTTCTATAATCACGGTATGGTAGGCATGTTTTTATAATCACGATATGGTAGGTACGCTTTTATAATCACGGTATGGTAGGTACGCTTTTATAATCATGGTATGGTAGGTATGCTTTTATAATCACGGTATGGTAGGTACGCTTTTATAATCACAGTACGGTAGGTCCGCTTTTATAATCACAGTATGGTAGGTACGCTTTTATAATCACAGTATGGTAGGTCCGCTTTTATAATCACAGTATGGTAGGTCCGCTTTTATAATCACAGTATGGTAGGTACGCTTGTATAATCACAGTATGGTAGGTATGCTTTTATAATCACAGTAAGGTAGGTACGCTTTTATAATCACAGTATTGTAGGTACGCTTTTATAATCACAGTATGTAGGTACGCTATTATAATCACAGTATGGTAGGTACGCTTTTATAATCACAGTATGGTAGGTACGCTTGCTTTTATAATCACAGTATGGTAGGCACGCTTTTATAATCACAGTATGGTAGACACGCTTTTATAATCACAGTATGGTAGGTACGCTTTTATAATCACAGTATGGTAGGCACGCTTTTATAATCACAGTATGGTAGGTACGCTTTTATAATCACGGCATGGTAGGTAAGCTTTTATAATCACAGTATGGTAGATACGTATTTATAACCACAGTATGGTAGGTACGCTTTTATAACCTCAGTATGGTAGGTACCCTTTTACTCGCTCAAATTTGACGTTCAGGGACCAATACTATAAAACCTTTACAATTGTATTTTCCCAAATTATATTTTCTACAATTGAATATAAATGACTGAAATGAATCATTAGCATTTTCAAAGATATGGCAATTTGCCAACTGGCAAATTGCCATATCTTTGAAAATGCTAATGGTTCATTTCAATTAGTTCTTTCCATAAACAGAAAATACAATTCTGAAAAATACGACTGTAAAAGTTTTTTTTGTATTAGTCCCAGGTTCGAAACCTGTGATTGTTTGAAAATGTAAACACATCAATTTTCATCTTTTAGTCATACCTGCCACCCTTTTCTGATGAGATTGTTATCGTATGCAAAATTCGTGACAAATGCCCTCCTGCGGAAGAGAAAATATTTATTTTTTCCAGCTAGTTGATTCTAATTAATGAACAAAACTATTTGTCACAATCCCCTTAGGGCAGGAAAACGACTGTCTCAACCTTAATACCAGGTACCTCGGATACCGTAAAAAACATCTTTGTAGCAATATATGTCAGTACATCATGGAAACCATGGGAAATGGAGCAACGCTTGTTGACTGTGGTAAACAAGTTGTTTTATGGGTAAAATAGGACCTGATAACCAGCGCTTGGGGTGGAAGTCTTCTAAAGTGGACAGCACAAGTACAAACGCCTGGCTGTCATTGACATCATACCTATGTTGCGGTCATGCCAAAGCCATTGGTGCTGAAAGTGACCTTAAACACCAATAAATAAATAAAATAGGACCCAGACAACCATCTCAGTAATAACATCCATGACATCGTGGGTATAAACGATTTGCTAAACTTGACTTAATACCTATGCTTTGGCCATGATATAGCCACAGATACTGAAAGTGATTTTAACCCTTTACAAAACGTACTGACCAAAACCGGCCAGCAATATTCACGAAAATCAACATTTAATTTTTATTGTGTTTTTCATTTTTGTCTCAAAAACATAGCTTATGACCCCTCTGTGGAACGAGCTCTTTTTGACCTATGTTTTTGCCGCCAAAAACAACTAGTTATTCAAGAATTTTGATTCCAAGTGTCGTCTGCCTTTCGTGTTAGGTAATGGGTTAAATGCCAGTGAATGGACAAATAAATAAGATAGGAGGACCTGATAACGAACTTCTGGGCGAAAATCCTCTTAATGTAGATGGCGTAGGTATAAACGATTGACTAAATTTCATTCATACTAATAGGGTATTGACTAAATAAATCTCTGTCGGTTTGCATCATCATTCTTCCACAAAAGACAGGTCTGGTCAGTGGTTGTCGGAATTTTTACATCCACTGTTCTCCACGCATTATGAAGACAACTGAAAATTGTCCACCAAGAAGATTTCGCCTTACCTTGCAGACGTACACATTTTAAGGTGAAATGGGAAATATTCGACCCATAGAATTGAGGTCAAAAAGTGTCGTCCATAAACTATACACGCGCAACACTCTTTTGTGCACTATTGCGTGTTTTTATCACAAATGTTTCGTGGTTTCGACCCTACCAGAAAAGAAACTTACCCACGCCAATGGCTCTGGTTAACAGAAATATGACAATGACAGATTTTTCTCCCACCGTTAAGGTACTGAGACATATATAAGGTTATGTGTGACAGCTTGGAGAGATATGTCCGTCTCACCCCACCCACGTGACCAACCAATATTGGCTTATTAGCATATTTAATGCGTGCAGGACAATTCAATCATCGCACGTTCTTCTGAGAACAAACAACGTGGTGCCACGTTTCGGAAATATTAGCAGACGGACGTTTGTCGAAGAAAATAGAAATAAAAACACAGACCACAAAACCAAAAGACACTTAACTCTTATATATGAATTTTTTGATGAACGCCATTTTGAGTGGAGCGAGTTGCACGAAATTCCCGTCGAAAAGTTATGCGAATATATTGCAGAATTCATAATATGACGTCATCGGTATGTGTCAATGATCATTCCACTACAAATCTTTAACCCCTGTCTTGCCGCCGTTGGTATGTAATTTTGTGGTATATACCTGTGGAAAATACAGAACTTTTGTGCGCTCTTTCCGATAAGCAAATCAGTTTTTTTTCAGAAATGGACAACAAAATTGTTCGATATAGCGGCACGTGTCCCTGAATTACTTTTGATGACGTCAGACTGTTTGGTGGGGGAGAAAAATTATCCCTGATGGGGGCTGGTGTGAGATGGGGAAATCTCACTCTCGGGACAAAATATTTGGTCCGGACACTCGGAAAGCCTATGATTTCCTCATCTCACAACCGCCCCCACCAGGGATAATAATAATCTTATACAATCAATCGAAGCGTCAATAACTTGATTAATTCGCCTTTCGGTTTCAGATTATTTATTTATTTATTTATTCATGTTTAAGGTCACATATTTATGCACAATGGCTAATCATGACCGTGACAGTTTTACGGGTGGAGGAAGCCGGAGTACCCGGAGAGAACCACCGAGCAACGACGAGCAGCTGCCAGCCCCCCAACATCGTAACTCCGCACTGCAGCACAGGCAGGGTTAGATTGGTTGAAGACATGCGCACCATCGACGTGCAGTACGCCTTAGTACACGGCGTCATCGTGCCCCCACGCGGGCAATGGGGATGAAGTATCGTGCCCAAGGACACAACGCGGTTGCCGCAGGTGGGATTCGAACCGAGGACCTCTCGGCTTGCAGCCTGCACCTCTACCTACTGAGCCACCGCGCTCCCCCGGTTTCAGATTTCATTTTCACTAAAACGCCGTCATTTCACTGGAAACTGTACCACATGCCCTTGAAATTATTAGACGAACGAGGGAGGTCAGATCAAGAAGTAAGTAATTCGTCCCTCGAGTTCTAATGTGTTCTATGTGCCTACTGGCACATAGAACACACTGGAACTCAGGAGACGAATTACTAGAAAACACCCATGACATCAATAGAAAATAAAGCCAAGTTCCCTTTTTCTATTTAAAAAGCAACTACGTCACAGAAAATACAACATCAAGAATACCTATCAGTATCACACCTGCCAACATTAACCCTTTACCCTACGTAACGGCCAAAACCGGCCAGCGCTATTCTCAAAAATCGTCTATTAATTTTCATTATTTTTTCCTTTTTTGTCTCAAAAACAGAGGTTATGACCCCTCGTTGGAACGAGCTCGACGTTCTCGTTCCAACGAGGGGTCATAACCTATGTTTTTGAGACAAAAAAAGGAAAAGAATTAGTTATTCAAGAATATTTTTTGCAAGTGTCGTCTGCTTTTCATGTTAGGTAAAGGGTTAAGTAAGTGTCTACTTTGGCTCTTTGTTTAGTGAATGTGTTTTTACAGTAAAGTTTTTATTCTTTCCAGAAAAAAATAGCAAATCTCGCCTCCTAAATTTTTATATTAATGAGAAAGACAGTGTCTCTAGTATATTTCACGATGTGTCACTGTTGATTTAATGAACAAAAAAAAATGTTACAGAACGTGCCAATGATGGTGAAAACGTCGTTTTCTTATTTTTAACCCTTTACCTAACATGAAAAGCAGACGACACTTGCAAAAATAATTCTTGAATAACTATTTTTTTTCATTTTTTATCTCAAAAACATAGGTTATGACCCCTCGTTGGAACGAGCTCGACGAGCTCGTTCCAACGAGGGGTCATAACCTATGTTTTAAGACAAAAAATGAAAAAAATAATGAAAATTATAGGCGATTTTTGAGAATAGCGCTGGCCGGTTTTGGCCGTTACGTTAGGTAAAGGGTTAAATGGGTTTCAACCGCAAAGCAAAGTTCCAGAAGTCCTCCAACGAAGCACTATCAACGCCGAACTCCCCAACAACGGGGAGAAGGTGTATGTCGCTCTTTAACGTACTAAGCCGCTCAATAAAACATACCCCGTCGCTCGTTTTTGAGAAAACATGATAAAAATAGCCGAAACTTTGAAGTGACGTAAAAACGTCGATATGGCGTCAATACTCAGGACTACACACGCATGTGAATGGATTAATCGGTATGGCACAAGTGCCCGCGCGGAAGGATAAAACACGCCTTCGCGTCTATAAAAGCGGTTATTAGAAGGACACTCAGCAATTCATTTGACAACAGTTACTATCAATAAATATAACATATTTTTATTCGCCAACCAAATTTGCGAAGGGAACTCGTGTTACTATTTTAGCTACCACAGGGCGATTCAAATTGTAATTGCGGTGCACGATTTATAGAAAATTCCAGTGAAATTTCGCTTCTATTTAAAAGTAGTCCGCCAACGATTTTCATTCCGCACATGTGTGCGGAACGGATTTTCATTTTCCGCATGTTTTAGTGTTACTGTAGATGGGGATTTCATAGAATAGGCTTGTAATAAAATCTAAGAACCAAAAAACATCTATCGCTTAAGTTTGTGAACTCTGCAATATACTAAAATTTCAGTAAATCCGACGTCATTTAATTTTTGACCATATAACCCCCTTATGACGTCACCTCATCTTTCAGGTATAACGGTTGAGAATTTCTTTGGACGGCAGTACCTTTTTAGGTGTGTTATTTTGCGGAGATTACACTTTTAAAATTTCGAAAGACTGGGGCTGAAAATGAGGTTGAAAATAAAAGTTATAGAAAAAACGTGAAATTGGCATCGCTGGCATCGGGTGCATAAATTTAAAATGAAAAATAACGATGAACAATTTCGGATAACCAAATAACGGTGTGTGAAGTTTGAAAGCTGTGTCATTTGTAAATACGAAGCTACGTGAATTCTAAGGTAGCGTTTTTAATGAAAACTGGCCAAAATGGCTTAAATGATAAAAAAAAGAAATAGGGGTGGGGGTATTAACGCCATATCTCGGGTGTTTGAAGTCCGATTTTCAAAATCCTTTCACCACTGTATTGGGGTTCACAAGTACTAAAATGTCCTAAGATCTCAAGTCTATGTACACACTAAAAACTAAAGTGTTAAAACTGACACTTTCAAGGTGTTAAACCCATTCTAACTCTTATGGTTTGATTTTAACACTCAAAGGGCAATGCTTTAAGCACTTAGACATTACAATCGTCAGACATCTGAAACTTGAATGGATGGCACTTCCCATGTGTCTAGCATTGGTGGTTCTTCCAGAATCGTCCATAATTTAATTTGCGCTTGGTGGGTACATAATTAAAAGGACACAACGCAGATGACGCGGATCAGGCTCGAGAGTTCGAGCCTGATCCGCGTCATCTGCGTAGTTTCCTTTTAAGTGTCTCGACATTACACTTGTCAAGTGGTATTATTGTAACACCTGTTATTTATTTATTTATTGGTGTTTTTTAAGGTCACATATTTATGCACAATGGCTAATCGTGACCGTGACAGTTTTACGGGTGGAGGAAGCCGGAGTACCCGGAGAGAACCACCGAGCAACGACGAGCAGCTGTCAGCTCTCCAACATCGTAACTCTGCACCGCAGCACAGGCAGGGTTAGATTGGTTGAAGACATGCGCACCATCGACGTGCAGTACGCCTCAGTACACAGCGTCATCGTGCCCCCATGTAGGCAATCGGGGTGAAGTGTCTTGCCCAAGGACACAACGCGGTTGCCGCAGGTGGGATTCGAACCGAGGACCTCTCGGCTTGCAGCCTGCACCTCTACCAACTGAGCCACCGCGCCCCCGTAACATCTGTTAAGTTCTGGGATATCTACACTTGAACAAAGTGCTAGTTCAGCACTTAGTAAGTGTTAAATACAGCACTTCAAGTGTAGTTTTTAACACTTTAGTTTTTAGCGTGTAGTGAATTTTAATTTTGATTTCAAGTCTGTGAAGTGAAATTTAAATTTGATGTTTTCCGTCCCTCGATGGGCATTTACGTCACAGCATCAACATTTTTCAGGCAATCTGAATAAAAAACTCAGTTTTGACTTCAGTTCCTCCTCTACCCATTTGTGATATAAATTTAGAGCTATGTTTTGTAGTTTTGGGGGTAGGGGTGTCAGCAAATGGGACGGTGTACCTACGACGTTGTTTACGTCATATCTACGGTGACTGGCGTCTAATTTTTTAAAAAATGCCCTGACATCACCCCAAAGGTAGCCCAGACAAATTTTCGTCGGCTGAAAACTGATTGCATTTTTTGATAATGTTTTTATTATACAATACATTTACACTGTTTCTAGTGTGAGCGTTCAGGAACGTGGCAGAAACTGAATGTTCATAAAAAAATGTCAAAGTGACGTTATTTTGTATCAGAGATTAACTTTGAAATTGTTAAACAGTTCTTTTAGTACAGTCGTCGTGCATGCAAGTAAAAGTGTGCAACATTTCACGGCTGTGTCGGATATTTACACGGAGGTGTGCGTTATTGAAAATCAGCGTTTTCAGGAGAAATGTGCAAAATAACTCCTGAATTTGAAGTGACGTAAAAAAGGTCACAAAATAGCGATAAATAAAAAAAGTGCGTATCTTCTATTTTTTTTTTTTTTTTTTTTTTTTTAGCTCTATAACATACTAAAATTTTATGAAAATCGGCCGATATTTAAAAATTTTTACGACGCCGGCGTCAATAATGTCACTCGAAAATGCGGCCAGGTCCCTTCACAATTTCCTATGTAGGTATCACATATTTAGAAAGGATTTTTGTTGGAGATCATATTTCCAAAATTTGAAAGACAGCAGCCTGATACATGTATTCATATTATCGCTACTGTGAAGTGATCTTGGTCGAAGTATCACGTCTCGTTGAGGAGGTCAGATCGCCGGATCCGGCGATATGACCTCCTCAACGAGACGTGATGCGACGACCCAGATCACTTCACTGTAGCGATAAAATGTTTATTATAATTATTGTGATTTATGGTTCAACATCGCATGCCAACGCTAGCATTAACAATTCCCCCCAACCTTTTTTGGTAATTGTATTGAAGTAAAAAAGAACTATTTTTGTTTACACTTATTTTTGTAACAGCTGAACAGTTCCTGGGAATCTCCCGATGCGCATGAATACGATAAAAAAATATCCAGAATTTTATAAAAAAAAAAATCGGTCCGCCGTACGAGTGCGCCCATTCCATCTCGGAGTAAAGTACTCTCGGCTAACAGCTAATTATGCGAATCCGAACCCACCCGTAAATAGTCCATCACACTGGAGGCGCGGTGGCTCAGTAGGTAGAGGTGCAGGCTGCAAGCCGAGAGGTCCTCGGTTCGAATCCCACCTGCGGCAACCGCGTTGTGTCCTTGGGCAAGACACTTCACCCCCATTGCCCATGTGGGGGGCACGATGACGCCGTGTACTAAGGCGTACTGCACGTCGATGGTACGCATGTCTTCAACCAATCTAACCCTGCCTGTGCTGCAGTGCGGAGTTACGATGTTGGGGAGCTGGCAGCTGCTCGTCGTTGCTCGGTGATTCTCTCCGGGTACTCCGGCTTCCTCCACCCGTAAAACTGTCACGGTCATGATTAGCCATTGTGCATAAATATGTGACCTTAAACATAAATAAATAAGTCCATCACACTTTGGTGATGCGGAATCGGATTCCACACTGCGGATTTTCCGGGAACCAGGATCGTCAAACAGTAGTAATATTTGGCTGTTTAATTACATAGTAATATATTGAAGGAGTTGATATCAAAATATTAAAAAAAAATATTAAATTGTGAATTTTGGGGAATAAAGGTAAAAAATCAGATTCCGCCACATTTCAATCAATATTGTCATTAATATGTGTGCCTTATTTGGTGAGTGCAGCTTTAAAGCTGTAGAAATGTGAGGCTGAATAAGAATGAAAAACTTGATGGTTCAGAAATCGCAAAGCGAATTTCCAGAAGTCATCCAACTAAGCTCGACCGAATGCCGAAACAGTGAGGGGAATGTGTCCCTCGACCTTTAACGTACTAAGTCGTTCAATAAAGCGCACCATGTCGTTTATTTTGAATGAAATATGTCAAAAATAAATTAAGCGTCAAAAAGGCGTTAAATCGAAAAACCCAAAACAGCTATCTCCTGTTGCTCTACAAGATATTAAAATTTCCGAAAAATCCGACGCAATTTAATTTTTTACCATATGACCCTCTATTACGTCACCCCAGCGTTGGGGTATAACGGTTGAGAATTTCATAGGACGGCATCGTATTTTTAGATATGTTTTTATGTGTGTGGAGAATATATTTCCAAAATTCCGAAAGGCTTAGGCCTAAAATGCGGCTGAAAACAAAAGATATAACCAGAACGACTCACGCGTGTGAATGGGTTAATCGATATGGCACGAGTGCCAGCGCGGAAGAATATATCGAGCGGCTGCAGGCCTCCAGTTTATCCTTCCTCGATGGCACAAGTGTTCTGTGTTTATTACATGCCCTCCCGTCTATAAAAAACAATTATTAGAAGGACACTCAGCAATTCAATTGAGAACTATCAACAAAAAAAAACACATTTTATCGCCAACCAAATCTGCGAGGGGAACCCGTGTTCCTATTTCGTCCCCTGATTTCCAATGTGTTCTATGTGCCTACTGGCACATAGAACACATTGGAACTCAGAGGACGATTTTCAGCTTTCGCCAACGATTCAAATTGTAATTGCTTTGCTCGATTTGCAGAAAATACCAGTGAAATTTCGCTTCCATATTAAAAATAGTCCGTCAACGATTTCCGTTCCGCTCAAATTTTCGGAACACATTTTCATTTTCCGCATGGTTGAGTGTTGCTGGAGATGAGGATTTCACAGAACAGGCGTGTAATAAAAAGAAAAAAAAACGTGAAATTGGCATCGCTGGTATCGGGTGCAAAACTTTGAATTAAAAAAATAAAATTGAAGAAACAGTGTTTAAAATTTGATAGCTGTATCATTTACAAATATGGAGCAACCTGAATGACAAGACATCGTTTTTTCATGAAAACTGTCCAAAATTGCGTAAATGATGAAATAATAGGGTCGATGGTATAAACGTTATATCTTGGGTATCAGAACTCCGATTTTCCAAAATCTTTCACCATTGCATTTGGGACTCCGAGTACTAAAACTTTCTTTGATTTTATCTCTGTGAAGTGAAATTTAATTTTGATTTCAACCACTCCATGAAGTTAATTTTAATGTTGACGTCGTTTTCTGATCTTCGACAGGCATTTCGTCCCCTGAGTTCCAATGTGCTAGAAGGCACACAGAACACATTGGAACTCAATGGCGATTTACGTCATAGTGTCAACATTTTTCGAATAATCTGGATAAAAATTAGAAAGTTTTGACTTCAATTATTCCTCTTGTCGTCAGTGATATAAACGTAGTGCAAGGTTTTGTATTTTTGGTGGTAGGGGTGTACCCCTCGACGTTGTTTACGTCATATGTCCGGTGACTGACGGCTGATTTTAATTTGTTTTTCAACTTTGTGTTTGAGACTTTGAATGCTAAAATGTCACAAGGTCAAACCTTCCGAAAGTGGATTTTTTTTTTTTTTTTTTTTACGTTTTTAACACATATGACGTCATAGCGTCAAGTTCGTTGTATCAATGAGCATACAGGTGTGCCACAACATCTTTTCAACTATCTCTTGAGATGAAGGTTTAATTTTTATAGGAGTATCTTTTTGCCGTTTTGTCGTAGGCCTAGGCCTGTCACAAAATATGAGGGGATGTAAAAATATAAAGTGACTTAAAAACGTCGTAAATTACGTTAAATTCAAACATAAATATACAAAAGGTCATCTTTTTATTTTTCGACTTCTATAACCAGGGAAGTGGCGACGAGGTGTGTGGGGGGTGCCCCCCCCCCCCCCCCCCCCCCCCCAGTCCTGGCCAAAATTTCCTATAATTGGAAATTCGGAGGGCAAGTCATGATTAGTTGGAAATTCCATCTATCCGGATTTTACAGCTTCTTTGGTGATGCTGATGTTTCCTTTACTTCCCAAAATCCCAACTCGGTTTCAAATCGGCAAAAATTCCAACTGTTACTATTTACAACCACAGTGTACGCAATATCGAGCTTCATAAGTATGCATGATGTCAATCGGTACGAGATTTCTATAGTACGTTTACTTATCGTAATAAAAAAAATCCTCGAAATGCACTTCAAGAAAATCACATCATGTAAAATCGTTATCCTGAGTTAATTCCATCATTCACAGTTACAAAATGATGAAACATCGAAAACTGATCACTCCTCCATAAGATCCGATTTAATGTTGGGCCAGCGTGAATTGTTCAAAGTTCTAAGCTTGAGCATTTGTTTTCCACATGTCCAATTCTCATAAGAATACCAAATAATAACAACTTGATAATTTTATCATAAATGTGTTGCCGTGTTGACTTTTCAGTTACTAGAACCAATTTTATGCCCCTTCTCATGGCTTCATTTTCAAAAATGTTCTCGGTAGTGAATTTTCAACTAGGGGGAGGGACCTGGATGGGGGAAACCCCCTCCCGGTCCCTCTCCCTAGTTGGAAATGCACTACCCTACCTCCCCCCCCCCCCCCGCCCAATCAGAAATCTCTAGCCACGCCCCTGTCTATAACATACTAAAATTTCATATAAATCAGACAAACTTTAATGTTTTGGACGTTGACGTGTTGGCGGCACCCCAACGGTAGCTCCAGGGGAATTGTTCGTCGGCTGAAAATTGTTGCATTTTCAGATATGGTTTTTATTGGAAAATATATATCCAAAATGTCTGGTGTGAGCCGGTGAGCGTTCAAGAATCCGACAGATATTGAACGTTAATTTTTAAGAACGTCAAATTGATGTTATTTTGGACAAAGGGTTAACTTTGAAATTGTAAATTTAAAAGAGCCATCGTGAAAGTAAAGGCCTGTGAGATTTCATGTCTGTGTGTATTATTCATACTGAGCTGTGTGTTATTGAATATTATTTCCACTTCACAGGGCGTTCTCTCGCAGATTAAAACGATTTTTCCTCCACGGTAAAAGTGTATAATGCGCAGTCTCAAACCGGAAGTTGTTTGTTAACCTGGTTAACGGCCCGCCTCTAGACAAACATTTCGAAAACGCCTCAGTTCCAATTGAAGTTTCAAACGCGCGTATAAATGTAATGAAAATAACACATTTGTGAACTTCCACCATTTGGTCATGAATTAATAGATTTGGAAGAGTTCAGGTGAGTGTAAATAGCTCGTTACAAGTTTTTGGTTGTAAATTTTTCTGGAGGAGGCCAGTCTTTCGTGTCATATCTTCATGCCAAGTTCATGGGCAAACAAAATATATTCAAATGAGTATTTAAATAACTATTTAAATGAGCACGTGATGTTTTGTTTTAATAAAAAAACAGACGACACGCGTGTTTTGACTTTTGTCTTGTGCCAAGTTAGTAGATTTCGGAGAAGGCGAATTTTTCGTGGAAAACAAAAATATTTAAATTAGGCTATCATGTGATTGACCACGTGACCTTTTGTTTATTTTGAAACAGACGACACATGTGTTTTGGTTAAATGTCATTGCAAAAACTCGGGGTGTCACAATCAAGAGAACTTGATGAAGAACTTTTGGATTTAACCATTTTAGAAGTGGTAATAATAATAATAACAAGATTTTGTTGGGCGTCCCTGTTTATTAACGGCCCTCCAGGAATGATTAACAGCCTTCGGGCCGTTAACAGCCCGAGACGAAGTCGCGGGCTGTTAATGGACTCTCTGGTTGTTAATCATTCCCGTCGCGCCGTTAATAAACCATAACGCCCTCCAAAATCATGTTATTGGTATATTATTACCACTTTGCAGGGCGTTTCCTACTGCATTAATGTCGATTTAACGGGCAATCATATCCTCTATTGATCGGTAGTCACGTGATAGGAGGGCCGCTAATGGAAAACAAAATTCATTATCGGCCCTCTTGTCACGTGACGTCTTTTAGAATTGAAAATTTAGAAATGAGGCGAGAACTCGCAAGGAAAAGTTGATGCTTTCGCCATGTTGCGGTCTTGTTGATCAACAGCAACAGAAACAAATGACACGTGGCCATGTTGTCAGTTGTAGCCATTTTCCATGGCAACTGATTCGTCATCTTTATTGCGTGCATTACCTCCCTCGCTGGAAGTGGAAGACGGAATTTTTTTAAACTCTCTCATCGTCTCGATGTAATCAGTTTCTACAATGTAAAAACCCCTCATCATCTTGGAGTTCATGCATTCAGCATTATCGCGCGAACCCAGGTAAGTATTATATTATATTATTACCACTACATCATCAAAACATTTTCAAAACGTTCTTTGAGTTACGTGGTCCCAAATAAAATGTTTCTGTTTTATTAAATTTGGTGTCTTTTGATTGCTGGGATATCATTTTGGAAATGTGTAAAATTACAAATTACGTAGTGGTAATAATAGTAATAACATGATTGTTGTCGGGCATAATGGTTCGTGAGCGGCCCTGCATCGATGTTGAACAGCCCTTGGGCTTATTAATGGCCCTCGACTTCGTCTCGGGCCTTTAATAAACCCTCGGGCTGTTCAACGTCGATGCAGGGCCGCTCACGAACCATAATGCCCTCCAAAATCATGTTATTGTTTAATTAATCTTTTCAGAGAAAATGTGCAAATAAGACCTAAATTTGAAGTGTTGTCAATAATGGCGATAAATCGAAAAACCAGGCACTTCTTAATTGTTTTAAGCTCTACAACATGCTAAAAACTTTCAAAAAAAATCAGACGCCTTTTAATTTTTTACCCTATGGCCCTCTGTGACGTCAGCCCAGAGTTCGGCCATAACGGCTGGGGATTTTCTAGGATGGTACCACTTTTTTAGATATATTTATTTATTTATTGGTGTTTAAGGTCACATACTTATGCACAATGGCTAATCATGACCGTAACAGTTTTACGGGTGGGGGAAGCCGGAGTACCCGGAGAGAATCACCAAGCAACGAGGAGCAGAAGCCAGCTGCCAAACATCGGAACTCCGCACTGCAGCACAGACAGGGTTAGATTGGTTGAAGATATACGCATCGTCGACGTGCAGTACGCCTTAGTACACGGCGTCATCGTGCCCCCTTGTGGACAGTGGGGGTTAAGTGCCTTGCCCACGGACACAGCGCGGGAGTCCGAATCGATAGCTCAGACGGTCACCCATCCTATGACTAACCGGTCTCGACGTTGCTTAACTTCGGTGATCTGATGAGAACCGGTTACTGCAATGCAACCGCGCCCCTACATTTGTTGATATTGTTTTTGCTGAACATCCGGGTACATCCTGAATAAATCTTCTCTGTTGGCTACAAAAAGTATGATAGTGGAGCAGTCAATTTGCCGTTTCCGACGTGGGCCACCCACTCCCCGTTAACTCTTGGCGCGGAATAATCTGAAAAACAGAATTCTTAGCGCCTAATATCAGGAATTTTACAGAGGTGTAGGTTGTTAGACTAGAGCGTTATTATTTTAAAAGATGTTCTACTGATCTCATTGACAGTTTTTCAAATGATTTTCTGTATATATTTAAATGGCACCTTTATACTTTCAAGGGACGATATCGTTGTTCATGGATAGGGCATAAATGGTGCATGAAACATGGGAATACGTATCTTTGTTTCACCCTTTACCCAACGAATCGGCCGCATCCGCCTGCGAACTGTGCAACTTTAGCAGTTAAAAAAAATATTATTTTTCCAAAAATTTCAACAAAATCATATCATGTGATTCCTCGTTGGAACGAGCTCGTCACATGGTATGGTTTTGTTGAATTTTTTTGAAAAATTTGAAAAAAATGATATTTAAAATAATAAATTTTTGATAAATTTTGATATCGTCTGCGTTGGGTAAAGGGTTAAAAGCACTTAGAAATGGACACACACAGTTGGCTAAAATGACTACTGCGGTACCTTTCCGCGGTCAGCCGTCTGTCGACTTCAGTCGCCTGTCGTGCCAAAAGAGTTAAACCAATGGGGCGTGTAAATTGCATATTTGCAGGAAGAGATGAAGAACTTCGTTGTATAAGAATTGGATTAGATGGACCTAACAGTGCTTTAAAACTACAGGTTCTGTCTCTTATAATTGAGATCTCTAAATTCTTACACCCTGAGTACATTTTCTCTGAAGGCTACAAAGAGCATGACAGTGGGGCAGTCTCTGTTTTCGACGGGGACCATCCATCTTCCACTCCGCAGCCCCATCCCCCACCCCGAGCTACGGAGTGATACGGTGAGCTAATCCCGGGGGCGGAAAAAAATGCGTGAACATAGGTGGAAATTTTTATTTTGCAGATTTTTTGACCCACCCACCCTTTCCTGCATATTTTTTCCTTGACATTTTGGAGGGCCCACCCCCTTTTCATACATTTTATATACAAAACTTCTGCATATGAACACCAGCTCGAAACGCGTAATGTACACTGATCAATGCATATTTTTATATCTTCAAATATGTTTCCATTTACTCTATCAGATGCATTTTTCAAGACTTACCATATTCACATCAGTAGTTCACAAAGACATATTACTGTATAGCTTGAACCCTGTGTGGGCCCGGATATAATAGGTCTACATTTTATAGTCGGGTTGTTAAAGCACAGCAGCGATGGCCTGGCTTTTCACATAGACATTTTACTATACTGTTCAACAAAAGTTAAGCCCCCCATAATACCTGTGGGTATACGAATATCTCTTATTGTGACGTTCCCCATTCCTCTATCGGAACGGGCATAGATCCTCAAAACTGGTGAACATTTGCTGGCTGTTGACCACTTTACCACCGTGCAAAGAGTCCGGACTGCAACCCGACAGAACATCTGTGGGACATGCTCGCTCGGCTGGAGAGTGGTTAACAGACAGCCACCACCTGATGACATCGACAGTCTGCGCCGTGCGCTTGTTGAGAAATGGGACAACATCACATTGGGAGGAATTAGGAAGGTCATCGACGGCATGACATGTTGATTAAGATGTGTTAGAGATGATCGGGGAGGCTCCACCAGATACTGAACAACGTGACGTTTTTTGACGTTGTGAAGCTGTCCGCGGTGCATAATGTTCATTCAATAAAGCAAATGTTGTTGAAACCCTTGTTTCACTAATAAGGCATATTCTCCTTATTACAAATAGCATCTTTTCTCTCATGAGAACTTATCTATTACCTGCATGCCCACTGGTATTATAGGGGAAGGGGGCTTAACATTTTTTGGACAGCATATATTGATGTAGCAAATTCTAAGGAATCTATTTTATCCTAAAACTGAGGTCTCTGTGTTGATGAGCTTGCTAGTTCCTCCCCAGTGGTTGATGGATTCCTAAGGCCATCAAGTGGATCCGTTTGAGTAATTCTATCTTCATCTTGGGAACCAACAACGTCGTGTTATAGGCATCATATAGCCATAGTTGTTGAAAGCGACGTAAAATCCCAATCAAACCATATCAAACAAACTAAATGTATAGCTTAATATTCATCACAAATCAAGTTTATCGGCGTTTACCTTACAAATAAAACTCAATTATTCTTTTTCCCAGAAACCTTTGATTTTTTAACCCTTTACCTAACGTAACGTCCAAAACCGGCCAGCGCTATTCTCAAAAGTCGCCAATAAATTTTCATTATTTTTTTCATTTTTTGTCTCAAAAACATAGGTTATGACCCCTCGTTGGAACGAGCTCGTCGAGCTCGTTCCAACGAGGGGTCATAACCTATGTTTTTGAGACAAAAAATGAAAAAAAATTAGTTATTCAAGAATTATTTTTGCAAGTGTCGTCTGCTTTTCATGTTAGGTAAAGGGTTAAATCAAATTTCAATAAGCTTTTCCTGATTTTGATATTCTAATATCAGTGATACGTACTTCAAACAGTCTACTTTCTGTAAATCATGGCATATGCAAGCATATGTGAGCACTGTGCCTGGTTCGCCCATAATTAATTTACTTCTGCTTATACTGTAACCGCATATATGTTGCAAATATTGGTTGCGAAAAAGGGAACTTGTTTTTGTTCTGACTCAAGAAGAGCAAACCTTGTCTTTCTGTTTTTGTTATGGCATCTACATAGCAGGATTGCTATCAAAAAGACTTTTTTTTGTTTTTGTTAAATTACACTTTTTGGGGTTTTGTTGAAATAAAAGTTAATACTTTCAATTTTCCATTTTGAAAAACCAGTCCCACCAAGCTATTATGACTCATTATACAGTATTATATATATTATGATTCAATTTAAAGAATATTCCATTAACCTTTTACCCAACGTAACGGCCTAAACCGGCCAGCGCTATTCTCAAAGATCGCCAATTAATTTTCATTATTTTTTTCATGTTTTGTCTCAAAAACATAGGTTATGACCCCTCGTTGAACGAGCTCATCGAGCTCGTTCCAATGAGGGGTCATAACCTATGTTTTTCAGACAAAAATGAAAAAAATAGTTATTCAAGAATTTTTTTTTTTGCAAGTGTCGTCTCCTTTTCATGTTAGGTAAAGGGTTAAAAAACCTCGTATATGAATGAATTGTCTTGTGAATGGATATTTTAGTCGACTTTAGGAGAAAATTGTCGGACATTTTTTTTCCGTTCAATATCGGACACTCATCCCAACCTCAAGTCAGTTTTTGATGAAATTCTCCAATATTTTTCATATTAAAAGGGTTACTTTTGTTAAAAGATGCCATAATAGTGAAAAGGGGGAAAAAATGCATTAACTATTTACACACATTTTTGGGGGGCACTTGACTACCCGCCCACCCCTACCTATGTTCACGCATTTTTTTCCGCCGCACCTCCCCCCCCCCCCCTTCCCTCCGGCTATTCTCGTCCAAAGTATGCAGCACACAACATGCAGTGATTCATGGGTAAGATTTCAAGTGATGACTGTACTTTTTCTCATTGTTGTTGAGTAGGATTTCGAAACTACCCGTTCTCACCGCCCTCCGTCCTGTTCAAAATAACAATTGTATATTTGTCCCCAAGCCACAACACATCACAAGAATAGAAAAACTGAACTGTGTTGCGGTATTTTATCTGTATGCATACTTCCCTTTAGGGATGGCTGTATTAACTTCTTAACTTACACGGTGTTCCGCCAACACACACAATATCCGATCTTGATCGAGTCATAATTTCTTTCATGTTTAAATTCACCCTCATGGCCCAGATTTGTGCGCCTCGACGGGGCTGTTCCGCGAGGTTTGTCATCTGTTGCATTTAAGAATAACAAGAGCACTGGAGTTATTGGTCGGAAACCAAAAATGTTACCGGGTGGATAGACGGACGGGCGGGCGGACAGACTGATTACACAATAAGACCGTTTTTCAAACGGGTGTGTAAAAATGAAGCTAAAATTGTGTGATGATTTCGATGTAGCAATGGTGGGCAGTTTGGTTGAATGCTGATTTGTTACGTCCCTATACAGGGCCTTCATACACTGGGTGCGGTGCATTGTGGCTATTCTTCTCCGCACATATTTTTAGCAGGCACTTGACAACAGTTACTTATTCCTAGTTCCTTATTCGCCATTCTTTATCAGCCGATAAAATCGGTTGATAACGAATGTCGAATAAGGAACTGGGAATAAGTAACGGTTGTCACGTCCGTAGTTTTAGCTCACCCGACTTTCCGGAGGACCCGTACATTCGACTGGGCGACAAATGCGCAATCTATTGTGCCATGGGATACCATGTGGGGCGAATACAATGCTGAGTCGGCAATGTTTTCAAAAATTAAAAGTTCTCCCGAAATCACCAATAGGAATCTGTGAAGATTTGGTGTCCAACATCCTTAGATTCAATTTGTTCAAATCATGTCACCTGGTTCATATTTGGACTCCATGCAGGAGGCCAGTTTTGAACATGGGAAATGCTAGGTCTGTATGTTTTCAAAATTAAATAAATCTTCTCCAGAACCACCAATTACATTCTTTTGATATATGGCATATAACATCCTTAAGGGGATTCAAATTTGTTCAAATCAAGTTCCAGGGGTTATATTTGGACTCCATACAGGAGCCCGGATTTTCAGTTAGTGCAATATGAAAAAAAAATAAATCTTCTTCTTCAGATCGACCAGTTAGAATCTCTTGACATTCGCTTTGCAGCATCCTTATGTGGGGTCAGATTCAAGTTGTTCAAAAATCAAGTCTCTAGGTTCATAAATGGGTTCTCCATAGGAGCCTAATTTTTAACTTGGGTGCAATATGAAGAATATTCTTTAAAAATCTTCTTCTTTGGATCTACGAGTCAGAATTATTTCATATTCTGTAGACAGCATCATTATGGGGGATAAAGGGTAGGGGGTGGGGGTGGGGAGGCAGATTCAAGTTTTTTTTAAATCAAGTCCCCGGGTTCATATTTGGGCTCCTCATTTTACTTAGTGCAATATGAGGAAAATGTTTGGGTCGAGCTCCTGGGTTGATTTGACTGAAGTTGAATTTCTGCTTGTGTTGGGGTTACGATATAGCCTTATATGCTGAAAGTGATAACTACAATAAATGAAAAGAGTAGTAAAAACAATTCAATTTTGTGACGAAATGTAAAAATCAAACATTTCTGTTAATGCACCTCCAGGAGGAGTCCAATGTGTGGTCTAAAACATAAAATCATTTAAACCTTTACCTAACATGAAAAGCAGATGACACTTGCAAAAAAAAAAATTTTGAATAACTAATTTTTCACTTTTTGTCTCAAAAACATAGGATATGACCCCTCATTGAAACGAGCTCGACGAGCTCGTTCCAACGAGGGGTCATAACTTATGTTTTTGAGACAAAAAAATGAAAAAATAATGAAAATTAATTGGCGATTTTTTAGAATAACGCTGGCCGGTTTTGACCGTTATATTGGGTAAAGGGTTAATACAAATCTCTGACGAAATGTAAGAATCGAAAGCAGCAAAATGTTCGCTGCGGTTATAGAACTGCCGTCCTGAACCGATCACGCAGATACACCAAACGAGATGGTTATCTTGACGTTGCGTTGCCACTCGTAGACGCGTCCACTTCAAGACTGGTCTGGTAAACTTCCCGTCGTGTGAAGCCTTTGTTAGAGTCTACTCAGTGTTAATGGCGCGACACCGAGCTGCCTAACAACATACGACTGCGAAATTGCGAATATTCTTGCAATAACAAGACAGACATTCTAAAATAGGTGCAGGATAGCTAACCTGCACGTGCAAGATAGCTAACTTGCAGGTGCAAGATAGCTATCCTGCACGTGCAAGATAGCTAACCTGCACGTGCAAGATAGTAACTTGCACGTGCAAGATAGCTAACCTGCACGTGCAAAATAGCTAACCTGCACGTGCAAGATAGTAACTTGCAGGTGCAAGATAGCTAACCTGCGCGTGCAAGAAAGCTAACTTGCAGGTGCAAGATAGCTATCCTGCACGTGCAAGATAGCTAACCCGCACGTGCAAGATAGTAATTTGCAGGTGCAAGATAGCTAACCTGCACGTGCAAGATAGTAACTTGCACATGCAAGATAGCTAACCTGCACGTGCAAGATAGTAACTTGCAGGTGCAAGATAGCTAACTTGCAGGTGCAAGATAGAAATAATACTCAACTTGCGCCTCAACGTTTCCGTAGAAACACGAACTTTCTCTGTTTCAGGACGTCAGGTTAACAACTGAGAATGACGACCTTTAAACTGTATGGCATCAGCGATTTTTTGTTGTGTAATGTTTACGCGTCTTGTACAGAACGGGCGCAATCTGCAAAGTGCTTACTGTGGTACAAGTGCGATATCGTAACCATTCAGTGAATTTTATACGATGGACACTAGTTCTGGTCTAGGTACCAATAATCGTGTGCAATGTTCGTTTAAAATGATTACTGGGTAGAAAGCTATAATAATTTAAAATCTTTGCGTTTCTTTTTCCTCATGGTGTAGTTAAAAAAAACATCAAGACCTCTTGAAAATAATACGTGAAGTAGTTGTTAGGCAAATTCCGATTTAATTACACTCTGAAATCAGTTATCTTAAAGTGCTTTTTTAGCAGTTGAACATTTAGCTTCAAAATAGGTTCGATGCCGTCAACAATCAAAAACAATGTTATAATTTTTCATTTTTTGTATTCAAAATTACGAAGAATTGTTTATAAATATGGATGGGCAACAGAAAAGTCACAAATTATTATTTTATTTGGATTTTTGACGACATCCAAAATAACCCGTCACCAAATTTCAACCTAATTTTCGTTACTTACAGAGCACCTTGAAACGAACTCAAATAAACTGGGTTGAGTGAATATGAACCCAATTGGGTTCCCCGATTTAATTACACTCTGAAATGGGTTCCCCAATTGGGTTCATATTCACTCAATCCAGTTAATTTTGGATAAATTTAAACCCAACTGATTTTAGAGCTAATGGACTTGGGGGGTGGGCGAGCTCGTTCCAACGAGTGGTTATAATTTATGTTTTTGAGACAAAAAATGAAGAAAAAAATCATGAAAATTAATTGACGATTTTTGAGAATAGCGCTGCCGTTTAAATTGTTACGTTGGGTAAAGGGTTAACCTTCGCGGTGAGTTCAATGTGTTGAGGAAAATATAAAAGTATTTAACTCCTAGCACTCTGGTAGTATTTCAGATTTTTCGTCGTAATAACTCCATATTGCCCATGCAGCAAGAAAAATTTAAAACATTATATCTTGTTTGACAGAGCTCATTGAGCTCTGTCAAACAAGATATAATTTTTAAAATTCTCAGCTGCATTGTGGGAAAAATTTGATACTCAAAACTTTGGTATTTTGACATCAGAGTGCAGAGGGTTCATAAAATTTTGTAACAAACTGATAGAATCAAGAAGCAAAATTTCAGCCAGTTGATCTCCACGAGGAGACCACCGTGTTGACGAAAACATAAAACCATTTAATAGAATTTTGTGACGAAATGTGAGAATTAAAAGCAAACTTTCAGCCAACTGACCTCCGCGAGGAGTCCAATGTGATGACGAAAACATAAAACTATTTCATATAATTTTGTGACGAGATGTTATAAGCAAAAGCAAAATTTCTGTTATTGACAAATATAGAATGCTTAATACAATTTTGTGACGAAATGTTTGAATCAAAAGGAAAATTTCTGACAATCGCTCTCCGGATGGAACCCGAAGCCAATGGAACTCGGAGGTCCATTAACAGAAAGTTTGTTTTTGCTTCTGCATCTTTACATAATTACAGGGCTAATGTGTGAGAGGAACTTTAGCTCCGTGGGAGCAGGGATGTCGCTAGAGGGTTTCAGCTTGGGGGGGGGGTGCCATCGGTGTGAACTCCAACTGTGAGTGGTTTGGATAGGTGGTTGCACTGCAGCGCTGGGTGATATCTTTTAAACCCTTTACCCAACGAATCGCCCGCATCCGCCCGCGTAATATGCAAATACAGCTGCTGAAAAAATATTATTTTTCGAAAAATTTCAACAAAACCATATCATGTGATCCCTCTTTGGAACGAGCTCGTCGAGCTCGTTCCAAAGAGGGGTCACATGATATGGTTTTGTTGACATTTTAAAAAAAAAAATTAAAAAAAATGATATTTAAAATAATGAATTTTGAAATCGTCTGCGTTGGGTAAAGGGTTATGAACCCTTCTGAAAATTTTCACTAGTCCTGAAACGGAAAAAAGCATCATTTATAATGTGTCTGGATCAGAAAATTTACCGGATTGATGTCAGAGTCGAAATTTGGAGGCCATGTCAATTTTAGAGTAGGAAATTTGAAACTCAAGTTCCCAGTTGGAAATAAAAGATCAAAATTTCTCATCATTAGTTGGAATTTTAATATTTTTCATGAACAATGTTAATTTATTGAATTTCCAACCATTTGATTTTTGACCTCGGAATTTATTTCCAACTATAGAAAAAAATACTCCTAGCTGGGGGGGGGGGGGTGAGACTCCCCCTCCCCCCCCCCCCCCCCCTGTCGCCACATCCCTTCGTGGGAGTTCTGGTCACAATTTACTGCCACGTTCAAGAGATAACTCACTCCTTGGGAATTGAAACTGCCTTTCTGCAGATATTTCATAACCAATTTATACATCTATCATATTATCTTAAAGTACTGATGCAGAAATTAAATCAAATACACGGCGATTTGGCTGCTTCGGGGAAATTTTACCGAGTGTTCGGGTGTGTGGAAGTTTTTGATTATCCCCGCAGCTAAGTACAGTTGACGAAATAAGTAATGTGCACCTTACATTAAATTTGAAGATAAAAAGTTCTTTTCTGAACCTAAATACTAAACGTTTTGCTTGACTGTTGGATTTTGTATCCTTTTTTATTCAACTGACATCACTTGCACAATATTTTCAGTTTCACATGTGGGTGAGGAAGGGGTGGGGTGTTGGGGTGGTGAGTTATGAAACTACAAACTGCATTGGCGATAGCTGTTTTTGTTTTGAAGTTAACTCGTCCAGGACATTTAATGAGAGAGCTCCCTTCTGGTTATTTTTTTCCGCATCCACCCAAATCAAGAATTTGTCAGAAGTTTCAAGTTGGCGAGGTGTGTCATCATTTTGCTTTTAAGTTTAGTTATTGTTGTGTTTTCGAACTACAAATGTTTTCTATATTTTCATTCTCCCTGTGATATTCAGTGCAGTTACATTACCCCGTTCAAAGATAACTTATATTGTGTTTTTTTGTGTTCAATATATATAATTTCTCGATATTGACAATATTTTCGATTGGATGGGAATGTCCAGATTTCGATAGATTGAACGGAATCCGTAACCTATAGAATATGGAGGAATCTTCGGCGTGGTGGAAAAACTTTCCTAAAAGATTTGATCAGGAGGATTACGAAGACACATGGCAAAGAGTAATGGGGAAACAAAAGGTACGTCAATAAATTTGTTATTTTTAACCATTTGAACCCTGATGGTATCTTCCATGTAAGTTCAACGGCAGCAATTGGAAGAGTCCATATTCATTATTTAGGGATAGACAAATTAATATTTCCAACGTGCAGCCGCGTGGCGGCACATTGAACATATTAATTGCTCTACCCCACACATTCACTCAGCCGCCATCCTTCTTAATGAAATTATGGGTCCGTATGACGTATCATGTTCACGGACCGGAAAAGCGGCCTCTCGAGTTCAAAGGGTTGAGGAAATTAACCCTATGCACTCTGATATCAGAAGAACAAAATTTCAACCTTCAAGTTTTCCCCGTAACGCACCTACGCACTAAAAACTAAAGTGTTAAAACTGATAATTTCAATGTGTTAAACCCATTCTAACTCTTAGGGTTTGATCTCAACACTCAACGTGCAATGCTTTAAGCACTTGGACATTACAATCGTAAGACATCTGAAACTTGAATGGATGGCACTTCCCATGTGTATAGCATTGGTGGTTCTTCCAGAATCGTCCATAATTTGATTTGCGCTTGGTGGGTACATAATTAAAAGGACACAACGTAGATGACGCGGATCAGGCTCGAGAGTTCGAGCCTGATCCGCGTCATCTGCGTTGTTTCCTTTTAAGTGTCGCGACGTTACACTTGTCAAGTGGTATTATTGTAACACCTGTCAAGTTCTGGGATATCTACATTTGAACAAAGTGCTAGTTCAGCACTTAGTAAGTGTTAAATACAGCACTTCAAGTGTAGTTTTTAACACTTTAGTTTTTAGCGTGTAGGAATTTAAGCAATTAAGTCTTGTTTGACAGAGCTCGATGAGCTCTGTCAAACAAGACTGAATTGGCTGTATCCCTTGAAGCATCATGGGTAAAATTTGCTTGAAAATTCCGTATTTTGACAGTGTGCAGTATCAGTGTGTAGGGGGTTAAAACCACACATTCCACATTGTGTATTGTTCGGCTCATTCGAGTGGGTTCGCTTAACTTTTTATCTAACCAAGCCTGGAAATAAGCAATACGTCATTTGCAGTATGAGGTCTCCAGAGGGTGATATTGCTGATGCCATCCCGTACAATGGCCTAGTATTCCCCACCCACCACCCCCAATTTATTCTCTGGCTACCACTTTCTGTTTAGGCATGAGACCTTGATCCAGATTGAGGTTCACAGAGGGTGTATTTAGTAATGCTACCCTGCTATGCATCATTCTGTAGATGACAGATTGCTTTTTTTCAAGGGTTGTATCCAACTTAAATTGAAGACACTTGTAAAAGAAATTACTGTATAACTATTTTTTTCAAAAACATGTTTTATGACCCCCCCCCCCCCCCCCCCCCCCCCACTGTAACGACTTCGTGCCAAAGTGGGGTCATGAGCTATGTTTTGGAGGTACAAATTTTGAAAAAAATAATTAAATTTGAATGGCAGACAGGTTTTGGTGAATGGCGCTCGCCGGAAATGGCTGTTGCGTTTTTAGAAGGACCTTTTCGTAAATTTGGAAGTGCGTCGAACTAACATGTGTGGTTTTGATTGATGCGGCAGGCTTGCGGTGGAAATAAAATTCGTACATTAAAATCGTTAGAATAAATAATAATAATAATAATAATAATAATAATAATAATAATAATAATAAAATAATAATAATAAAATGATAATAATAGATTTGAACTTGACCTTTATGTTATGTTGATACACCTACATACCAAATTTTATTTGAATCGGTCAACAGCAACTAAAGTTATCAGGAAACTAAAAAAAAAAAGAATTGTCTCTGTCGAAAAAGGGGCATAAATCTGGCAAAGCATGTCGGACCACACCCTCATTCGAATTTGACCTGTATTTTACATTGACATACCTACATATCAAATTTCATTTGATTTGGCCAACTATCACTGAAGTTATCATGGGGAAACCCCCAAACATGATTTTTTTAAGCCGAAAAAGGGGCATAACTGTGGCAAAAATTGTTGGACCGCACACCGATTCGACCTCGACCTGTATTGTATGTTGATACACCTACATAACAAATTTTATTTGATTTTGGATAGCTACAACTAAAGTTATGATCGGAAAACTAAAATGGGACGCACGCACGGACGCACGCACGAACACCAGCTATTTTAATAGGCCAATAAAATCAGCAGTCAAAGGCTATCCGAGAGAGATGGGTCTTCTAGCCTTTTTTGAAACTTTCAGTATTGGTGGATTCTCTTAAATTCTGAAGAAACCCATTCCATAGTGAATTATCTTTTTCCCGCAGAAGATCTTATTCGAGTCGCAAGATTCTCTGACGATGATCTAAAATTTCGTAAAATAATAATAATAATAAAAAAATAATAATAAATTGTGTGGAAACATGTCTTGTTGGTGTTTTGGCTGCAATACGGTCTATCTTAGTCCATAATGAATGATATCTCATTTCTTCTTAATTTTTTTTGTTAACTGATATTATTTATTTATTTATTTAATTTATTTATTTATTTATTTATTGGTGTTTAAGGTCACATATTTCTGCATAGTGGCTAATCATGACCGTGACAGTTTTACGGGTGGAGGAAGCCGGAATACCTGGAGAGAACCACCGAACAACGGCGAGCAACTGTCAGCTCCCCAACATATCAACTCCACATAAGCAGGGTTAGCATTGGTTGAAGACAAGTGCACCATCGACGTGCAGTACTCCTTAGTACACAACGCCACCGTGCTCCCACGTTGGCAATGGGGGTGAAGTGTCTTGCCCAAGGACACAACGCGGTTGCCGCAGGTGGGATTTCGAACCGAGGACCTCTCGGCTTGCAGTCTGCACCTCTACCTACTGAGCCACCGCGCCCCCTTGTTAATTGATAACCAGTCTCTTGGACACCATCAATAGGGTAAAAATGTAAAGAAGAGACTAGTTTCTTCTGAATCAAAGTTACAACGTCCAGCATTTTTTTTAAATGTATATGGAAAAGTGGACTCATGTACATGTATTATATCGTTTTTTGTTGAATTCGCCCGCTTGATTAACCCTTTACCCATCGCAGACGATATCAAAATTTACTATTTTAAATACAATTTTTTTTAATTTTTCAAAAAATTTCAACAAAAACGTATCATGTAACCCCTCATTGGAACGAGCTCAGTGAGCTCGTTCCAATGAGGGGTCACATGATATGATTTTGTTGAAATATTTTGAAAAATTTAATTTGTTCAACTGCTCAATTTGCATATTACGCGGGCGGACGCTGGCGATTCGTTAGGTAAAGGGTTAATAAGTGAACTTGAAATGGGATTAGTGCTAAAACGTGTAAATTTTACTTTTACGATACTTTTACGGTGCGCTGTTGTAAAAGTAAACTCGTACATATCTGTCACTGTCAAGCTCCTTTAAACCCCTTACCTAAAGCATGGGGGCACTGTGGGGTGACACCCCCAAATAAGTTTCCAGA
>CM062290.1:418143420-418224669 GCA_031216915.1 Pictodentalium vernedei
ACCAACAAACTATGTAAAGCATTTATATCTTACCGGATACTTTTTCTTTGCACTGACCCAGGAATTGCGGTAAAGAATAAATGAGAGAATTCGTAGTTGTTTAGCGTGAAGCGGTTATCATCTACTACCAATCGATTTATAAATAAACAAAGGGAAGATCACTCTCATTTTTAGCCGTGTTTAGTCTGAACAGCCTGCACGTGATATAGACATCTTTAAGGTCTCACAGAACTAAATATTTTCCCATAGGTGACCATTATAACGTTCAGGCGGAAATAAATATGATCGCATCACTTTAATTTTGGCATTCAAATATCTCTGTCAAGTATAACCCTTCAGACAACTTTTTTCTGATCTGAAAATAGGGGGTCATGCAACAAATAAGAGAGAAAAACTAACACAAAGGGAAGTACCGGTCACGTGCACATATTTTTCTGGGACTTCCCTACAAAAACACACAAAAAGTTAATTGTAATTTTTAGGTGCAAAAGTCATCAAATTACCCTCTTTTTTATCAGGAATATTCAACAATAATGCAAGATGTCAATAGAATGCTTCAAATGTTTAGTGAAAAGATATATTTTCCCAAGGTAGTTTATTGTTAGAGATTGCATCATTTCCGAGTGCAACAGTTTAAGGCGGTTCACTCTAATTTCAATATTTACTTCCGCGATACCAAATGAGAGAATTCGTAGTTGTTTAGCGTGAAGCGGTTATCATCTTCTATCAATTGATTTATAAATAAACAAAGGGAAGATCACTCTCATTTTTAGACGTGTATAGTCTGAAAAGCCTGCACGTGATATAGACATCTTTAATCGTTTGTGTGAAGAAAGATATCGTCTCCTCTATAGTATCCGGAGTGGAGGGTCGACTAAGTACAAGATGGTATTTTCATCTCAAAAATAATTTTTATTCTAAGTGAAAGCACAAGATGTACAAGTAAACTTTCAGTTAACAGACTTCTGGGTTTAGTCAGAAGGTTTGTTGGATTGGCTGAACTTGTCCTTTGATGCGTTTTCACTGAATTTGCGACTTATTTGCTTGGTGTAAACGTCATTCCTTGGGTAATTAACAGTTAAACAGCTGAGTATTTTAAAAATATTTTTCATTTTCATTAAATCTAGTCATGGCTGCTATGAAGCATCCATGATTAGATTTGATGGAAAATCCCTGAACATTTGTCTCAAGTAATAACTGGACAAACGTTGATTCAATCTACAGGGGATAAGAGGGTTAAAAATGACTAAATTATACTTTATTTAGTGAGTTTCTATCCCGGGTAGGAATATCCACCAGCAGCATATAAGGGATTAATCATTAACACCAAAGTAACTGCAATAAACGACCAGCGCTGCACAGATAGCTAGTCTAATTGTTTTTTTCACTGTTGCTCTCAAAAACAGTTTACTATCCTACACTGGAACGATCTAGTTGAGCTTTTCTTTGCAAGTGTCGTCTCCGATGTGTGTCTCATGTTGTTTGCGCAGTATGTGTTTTCTGTATTTCAGAATTATTAAGTGTATATTCCTTTTGCGGAAAATTCGAAAGAAAAATAAAAAATAAATTTTGATACCGGATGCATTGGAGAAAGGGTTATTTCAGGAGCGTGACAGTATAAGTGACCTATTAAAGACCCCCGTATGGGCATAAAACTGTGAAGTTGGTAGTTTAGCGATACGTGAGTTTCATCAGCCCTCGAAATGAGGCACGGTTGTCCGCAATGGCGTGGTAGGAGCTACGATTCTCCGCCAGGGCTTTTTAACACTGGATTGCCGATGAACATATTTAGGTGTTATGTAGGTTCTGTAGGTCTGTATCTCGACAAAGTCACTGATGTGTGTTGATAAGTACAGCTAGGCAAGTTCATGTTGTGAACAAACATGACTCATTCATGCGATGGGGTCCAGACGGGTGGGATGCACCAGGCGCCCTATTTTTCGTAAATCGACATCCCTGACTTATACCATCGTGAAATCGACTTTCGATATAAAGTTATCTCCCTTGATATTATTAGACGAGCGAAGAAGGTCCAATTGAGAAGCGAGTAATTGTTGAGAAAACACATTTAACATCAGTAGAAAAAAATAAAGTTTCCTTTTGTTGCTTTTTATAAACGAAAACAAAGTTTATAAAAAGTAGTAGCAAAAGGAAACTTGGCTTTTTATGGCAAGGTAATTAGAAGCAAACAGTTCACATATAATCCGTTATCTATCAGATAACTATCACCGACTAACATTAAGTTTCCATTTTGGGGCTTTGTTCAGCAAATGTGAATTTATAGTAATTTGCAAGTTTGTATTCTTCACAGGAAAAAATGAGTAATTTTCACCTCTCAGACTTTTATATTAATAGAAGGAACAGGGTCTGCATTATATGTCACGATGGACACACCGTTGATATACAGTACGTGGAGAGTGGATTGTAACTAAATCACCCGCGGAGTGGAGTTATCACCCAAGCTATAACTTTCAAATTTTGTTCATATCGACAAAAACACAAGCAATGTTTCAGACAATGGACCTCCGGGTTTAACCCGGAGGTCCATTGGCTGAAACTTTGCTTGTGCTGGTTATGCTTTGCCACAAATTTGTAATTATTGCTTGGGTGAAATCTCCACTCTGCGGGTGATTTAGTGATAATACACTCTCCACGTACTGTAATGTACAGAACAAAAAAAGTTACAAAACAGCAAACAATTATGAAAAACTAGACAAACAGAATTTACTGCATCCAGTAAATTCAAGTCTGTGTGAAAAAGGGTTAAAGTATCACGAAAAAAACTAGATAGAAAAAGAATTTATGGAGGCTTATTTTACGGAGTAAAATAGTTTTTAACAAATCAGAAATGGGTTTTCGTTAACAGTATTTATAGATATTCACACAGGAATCAGAACTTTTAATGTTAGGTAAATGGTTAAGAACCGATATCTTCTCCACGCATCAAATCCCTCACACTCCTATAAGCGCATATTGGTCTTGTTTTATTTATTTGCCAAGACACTCCAACAACATATCAGTATCGTGTAAGGTATTGTGTGTTATTAATTGGCAATAAGTCAAAAGGTGCACATCATGCGTGTGGACTACTGTAGGTAGGTATAACTAATTTATTAATATCTTTAAAATCTTTACAGATTCGTCATTTTTGTTGGAGGGATTTATTTTTCCAGGAACACGTACGTTTCGTATATTGTTAGAAATTAACGTTAAATTTACGACAGTCTGCCGGGAAACAGCTGCAGGTCCTCTCGCCGTAAATTTTATGGTAACTACAATTCGTGTTCAAAGTGTAATCACGGCAACAAAGAAGTGTTCATGTTTAGTGAGTTTTTTTTCAGTTCGAATGTATTTCATTTTTTAATTACTGCTTTTGTGGGAAGGCATCATCCAGGGCGGTCTGCCTGGGAAGAGTCCATTCTCAAGGTAGACTAATTAATATTTTTAACCTGCAGCCAATGGCTGCAGGTTAAAAATATTAATTAGTCTACTTTTGATGATGATTAAGCAAGAGTCTGATGTTGTGAAGCAAAATATACATATCAGATCTTTGGTCCTGCTTCTCGGTCGAACAAAATGTAATCTTTCAAAACTACGGAATTTTACGGTTAAATTTTACGGTAGCATATCGGCAGCTATTTTCCATTATTTTATCCTATTTTAAACAGTAAATATTTACGCTGTATGAATTGAATAAATTCAAAACACTAACTGAAATTTGTAAAAGAAATTATTGAAGCAGCGGAAGAAAGATTCATTTCACTCGAGGATTGATTTAATGAGGAAATTTTGTTCCTCTGAAAGACAATTCTGTGATATATCTTATGACCCACCATTTTAACGATCTTAGTGACAACGACCTCTAGTGAGGGGTAATGAGCTCTGTTTTGGGAAACATAAATTAAAAAAAACTATCAAATTATCTTTGAAAACGGCACTTATAGTCTGTCTGTCTGTCTGTCTGTCTGTCTGTCTCTGTCTGTCTGTCTGTCTGTCTGTCTGTCTGTCTGTCTCTCTCTCTCTCTCTCTCTCTCTCTCTCTCTCTCTCTCTCTCTCTCTCTCTCTCTCTCTCTCTCTCTCTCTCTCTCTCGTCTTCAATTCGTTTTTTTTCATAAATTCCATACACATTTTTTATGTTATTGCGTACGAAACACACTGTTAAAATATGACAAATGTCACAGCCTTTTTTAACGTCTCTTTTGTCGATTTTATCAGTTTTAACAGCGACAATTTTCTGGTTGAAACTCCTGAAGTGCAACAATACATATTGTTACAGCGGGTAACATATAAATTTTTCTTGCATATTCCGCACGTAACGGATTTTTCGTTTACCAATGGAGACAACACAACTAGAGCATTGTGTAATAAAAGCAGAAAGACATGGCCAGCGAATGGATAAAATGTCTCACACTTATTTGTGTTTAGTTGATGATGAGACAAGATGTGGCAAGAAACAAAACAGAACGCCTAACCAATGTGCAGTAGTGTGATAACAAAAATTTGCATTCCTCGGTCGGATCGCGATCCAATCGCGACACAATTACATTACCGGGTCGAGCTCCCGCAAAATGTAATAATGCGAAATCGAGACAGCATAAAACTAAACGAAAATAGAGCCAATGTCCTGGTGTTTCTTTTTCGACTGGCGTGATTATATCATCTTGCGGGTAGGTAGGCGGACAGAGAACTACGATCGGATCGCGACCAAGTCGCGATCCGATCAAAGTTCTCCACCCGCTTCTGTGCTGACAGCACTAGGGGCAACAAGGGTCGAGGGGGATTACCCAATTACAACCGCCCATGAGCGCCTTCGCCGCGTGCAGAAATATCAAACAGTCTAAAATTAACTACAAATAACAATCCGGTATAAGAAATATAATTTCTGATTGCTGTCTAGCAAGCCGGTCGCCATGGATTGACAGAGATAGATGACGGAAGTTTATTCAAATTTCTTGCAATATATGATCATACTGTTTTTTTCAAACAACAGAAACGAAAAACTTTGTCACAGACAACTGAATCAGGTTAGAAAACCCAGAGATAAAAAAAATAATAATTCACTCTGGAAACCTACTCCCGGAGCTTGTGTTACGAGCAGCCTCAAGAGGGGATGCCGGGCCTCCATCCGGTGAAAATCTTGTCACCCTATCATCTTATTGTTTGTTTTGGGGTTTTTTTTAGGGGGGGGGGGGGTTAGTTTGTTTTTTGCAAATCATTTGCGCTTGTTGATATGTGGTGGTGTTGCTAAAACCTGACCTGTGTTCTATAATAATTTCCTTACGTAAGTCACCTGATCCTTACCCAAAGCACTGATTAGTTGAATTCCTTCAACGTCACATTTCTCACCCATTACCGTTATTTCGCCGTCCCTTTCAGACCAAGTTTTCCAGCTATATGTACTGACGAAACGCGGGGAACAAAATTCTCCGCTGCTCAATCACGCGCCTGTACCGTTCTGTAGTTTGTTTTGTTTTAACTTTTAGTTTACTTATTTTGTAGATAGTACATTATGGTTAACAGATTGTATTTAATGTATGGATGTTGATTAGTACCAGAGTTTAGATATTACTTTTCCCTTACCAACAATGGATGTCAAACACAGGAATATATTAATTATTCACAAAGGACTTTTGATCAGAAATATTATATGGACAGAAAATTTCATCAACCAGCTACTTGCACAAAATATACTAACTGACTCAACTTTGCGTGATATAAAGGTAAGAATTATAATATCGGAAATTACTGCTCGTTGAATGCCCTCTGACATTGGGGGCATTGAGGTCTATCAAGACTCCCTTCGTGTCTTGATTATTAACGGGTGTAATTTTTTAAAACATTTACCCAGCGTAACTGCCAAATCCCACAAGCGCTATTCACAAAATCGTCATTCAAATTTTAATAATTTTAACCCTTTACCTAACATGAAAAGCAGACGACACTTACAAACAAAATTCTGGAATAACTAATTTTTAATTGCATTGTTTTTGTCTTCATTGGAACTGGCTCGACGAGCTCGTTCCAATGAGGGGTCATAACCTATGTTTTTGAGAAAAAAAATGAAAAAATAATACAAATTAATTCGCATTTTTTGTGAATAACGCTAGCCGGTTTTGGCCGTTACGTTGGGTAAAGGGTTAATAAATATTTTGCCTCTAAAGCATTGCTTATGACTTCTCATTGTAACTAGCGTGCCGATCTCGTTCCAATGAAAAGTTATAAGCGATGTTTTTTAGGTCAAAATTGAAAATATTTAGTCATTCCCTAAATTGTTTGTGAAAGAGACGTGTCGACGTGTTAAGGGTTTATTACTGAACATTTCGACTGTGTTCTTTCCAGCAATACATACTTTTTTAGGTCTCGAAAATGTTACCAAACTGGACCTGAGTAGATGGCACTCATAGTGGTGTCTTCCCACTAGACCAATTCCCTTTAGATCAATTCCCTTTAGGCCAATTCCCAAAAGACCAATTCCCCTTAGACCAAGTACATACTGTTATTGATTAAGGGTTGATTAAGGATAATTAAAAAAACATTTATTTACTGATAAGCACTTTATGTGATGAAAAAAATATTTATACGCATAACATACAAAAAATATAGGTTTATAACATTTCAGTTTATAAAATATCAACAAGCCAGAAAATAGGCAGACTATCATCTAAAAAATGAGGTCCCCAGAGGGTAAATTTGGTGATGCTACCCTGCACAGCTGGGTAGCATCACCAAATTTACCCTCTGTGAACCTCAATCTGAATTAAGGTCTCCAACGTAAACAGAAAGAGGTACACAGAGGATAAACTGACCCGCTGTATGGGATAGCATCAGCAAATTCCCCATCTGGGTACCTGATTCTGCAAATGACATACTGCTTATTTTCGGGCTTGAATATCGATAACATTAAATACATTTATAAATATTTATAAATATATCAAATTATTGATATAGAATTATTTTAAAAGTAGAACACATCAGTTGGTCTTCGGGGGATTGGTCTTTTGGGAATTGGCCTCGTTGGAATTGGTCTAGTGGGAATGAACCCTCATAATTATATGTACGCGAACACTGCTTCAACGACAAACATCTCAGTCTTTTGTCATCGAAAGACGTCGTCACAAAACATAAGCAACAAAAATAGTTGTTTTAGTTTGTATGACATGCTCCAATTTGGACGTTTGGACCACTTTATCTTCTTATTTTCAATTGAGATGTCACAATATTGTGGTTGACATTGACTTAAATGCGATTGCCCTCCACCGTTCTCATCTAATATACTACAGAAGTATTCACCCACCCAAACATGTCGGTGGAAATGACCAAAAATTAAAACAATAGCCAACAGCAGTAATAGAGTATAGCCACCGTGGACTGGTCACTTTCCACGGGTGGGCAATATTTCCTTTGAAGGCAATGATATTAGATTCCAAACACTATTAAAATGAATAATTATCAGAAATTTAATTAATGAAGCGCCGGGTACAACCCGGTGCTTTATTAAATAAAATTTTGCTGATGATTTTTTTTATTACCTGGTAAACGCATGCGTGAACATCAGTGCCCACACGTGAATTACGACCAGTCCACAAAGACTTTTTATTTATTTATTTATTTATTTTTTTTTTATTTATTTATTTATTTATTTATTTATTTATTTATTTATTTATTTATTTATTAGGGATTAACGGTACTTCCGACAGCCTCGTGTCGGACAGTTGTACGAGTGGAGGAAGCCGGAGTATCCGGATAAAACCACAAGCAGCGGCGAGCAACTGTCAGACTCCCCAACTCACTAACTCCACACAAACAGGGTTAGCATTGGTTGAAGACAGGCGCATCGTCGACGGTCATTACGCCTTAGTACACAGCGCCACCGTGCCCCCTAGCGGGGGACAAAACGCAGTTAGCCTCACGGGGATCGGACCGTTGACCTCTTTGTTTGAAATTCAATGACGTAACCACTGAGCCCACCCCTGACTTGTAAACACACTAGACACCCCATATTGTGAATGAGATTACGAACTTGAACCTGACCAATTCGATCCCATTTCTGGCCAAGGATTTTACACAATTGTCCCTTGCCACCCTCCTTGTGTACATACCAGAGCATATATCAGTTTGATATTGCGCGAGGACAGGGGCCGATAACATTCGAGATTCGATTCGAATTCGAATGTTGTCACTGATTCGATTCGAAACATCTCGATTATTAAAAACAAATCGAATTCTGGAGTGATTTGGAATTCATATAATTATTTATCGTCGACTTTCTGAAGATGATAACTCACTCTGCAATTTGTCGATGAATAAGATTGAACGCACTCTGTCTATCCAGATAGAACAAATTCAGTCGGATAATTCACAACAATCACCTTTGAAGCGATAGACTGCGTTACGACTCGTTTGCATAATATATCGTCCATAGAGTCCATCAAGGCGCCATCTGCAGTGTTTTAGCATTGCAGATGGGGCCTTGTTGCACTCAGAGGACGATAAATGTATTTTTCTTTGACCGCCTTTGTGATAACTGTCAGTTTCATAATGGTGTAATATGCCTATTGATATTCGATTCACGACTGCGATACAGTACGTGGGGAGCGGATTGTAACTAAATCACCCGTGGGGTGGAGATTCCACCCAAGCTATAACTTTCAAATTGTGTTCATATCGACAAAAAAACACAAGCAATGTTTCAGCCAATGGACCTCCGGGTTTAACCCGGAGGTCCATTGACTGAAACTTTGCTGGTGTTGGTTATGCTTTGCAGCAAATTTGCAATTATTCCTCTTGTGGAATCTCCACTCCGCTGGTGATTTAATGATAATACACTATCCACGTACTGTTGATAGCACCAGTGGGCCTTAGAACCGTAACAATCGAAACGAAGATTCGATTCGAGATTTGATTCGGTTTCGAACCCTTTGCTTGATTCGATGGTAGATTTGATTCGAGAGAAACGCGATTCGCCGGTCCCTATCCGAGACATTGTATAGGCATGCTTAAAGTGTATAAACGTCCCTTGATAAACAGGTTTAACGGTGAGATAATTCAACACTTTTTTGTGTAGTATATTTTTGAAGACAATTTACATTTATCATATTCGCCGAGGAAATGTTAACTTCTTCTTCAGAAAAGGACATTCATGTGGTCTAAACAATAATTTTGTTGACTATAAGTTTGATTTTATTCAACCAAACTGAAACACATTCGTGACTCAACTCCAAGACAAAAAAGTTCATTCAAAATGCTGCTTATAATGAAATCTCCTGAAAACTATATAGAGAAATCAAAAAAACAGGAAGGCACGAAAAATATTACGTATCGATTGTGCATTGCTCTGTGTATGTTGTAAATTACGGGACGTTTAGTTAGCGGGTATATGTCACATGAGGCGAAGTGAAAAGAATATTAGGCGAGGCTTTAGCCTCGCCTAATATTGTTCTCGCAGAGTCTCGTGTGACATTGTATCCGCCAATCAAACATCCCGTAACGTATTTTATTTTCCCAGCCTTTTTTCTTCGAAACGTTATCATCAGTTTTGTTTTCAAACCGTTTCCTGTTTTCCTTCAATTTTCCTGTCGACATTAATTTGTTTACAAAAGCAGAGGAGTGGTGATGCGATGCAAGGGGAGTAATCTCTTTGCTCGCCAAGAAAATTATTTCTTTATTACAAACAACATTTTTGGTTGTAGTTACAATTTTGCCCGCTTTTCGATGCTTTGAACTGAAAAAAAAGTTTCTAAAATCCCAATTAACGAAATTCAGATTGCGATTCTTGCGATAAATGACAAAATGGCGGATAGTGACAATTAATATACCGCCAATGTCGGTATATTGGATTACGGGGTCTTTGTTGGTGATTATTGTCGGTGTATTCCTCAGTCCTCGGTCACCGTGTATGACCGTCCATTGATTTATCTATCAGACTGACACAATAATGAGTTTTTTAGAATGATGTAGTTATGTAGATTCATTAAACTTTCAATAAAGTTATCTCCCTTTGAATTATTAGACGAGTGAGGAAGTTCCAATTAAGAAGCAAGTAAGCCCTATGAAATCTACAGAAAATAAAGTCAAGTTTCCTTTTGTTATTTTTAATGAACAGAAAAACAGACAGCTCTCGAAGGTGTCTGTTGTTCTCGTTTATTAAAAGTAACAAAAGGAGAATTTTGTCTTCTATTTAAGTTAATTACAAGAAACTAGTTCACAGATAATCCGTCATTAAGAATATCTATCAGTATTTCACCTACCGATACTTTAGAACAAATATCTGGAACATTAAAAGATGGTGACACTCCGTTTTCTTATTTTTAACCCTTTACCTAACGTAACGGCCAGCGCTATTCTCAAAAATCGCCAATTAATTTTATTAATTTTTTCATTTTTTGTCTCAAAAACATAGGTTATGACCCCTCGTTGGAACGAGCTCGTCGAGCTCGTTCCAACGAGGGGTCAGAATCTTTGTTTTTGAGACAAAAAATGAAAAAAAATTAGTTATTCAAGAATTATTTTTGCAAGTGTCGTCTGCTTTTCAGGTTAGGTGAAGGGTTAAATGGGTTTCAACAGAGAATAAAGGTGAAACGTTCACACTGATTTGATGGATATTAGCAGCCCTACTCGGTATTCAGTTTAAAAATGTTGACGGGGATGGTATTCTTTGTCGACACAGGAAGTTGATGAGCATGTTTTATCCCATAAATGACTGTTTATTCGAACAATAAAAGCCTTGGATAAATTTTAGCTTTATTCACCTAGTAGGGTGATAAATTTTCCCCATAGGTTTGACACTGAAATAATTTATTCCTGTACTAGAGACGGACATGCTGACCTCTGACCTCTACCGCATTCGTGTAGTATAATTAACAGTTCAGTTGTTTTCTTTGAACCTTTTTGAAAGTATTACAAAAAGCCAGTAGAAAACACTGCACATTATTGATTTAATAAAGTATTTTGCAAGTTTAGCTCAAGTTTGTAGGGGAATTATTTTTAGACAGACATGTATCACTGCGCCTTTTTTATTTTTGGCAATTTTGCTTGTCATCGAATTGGACCTATGTGCTTCTCACTTCTCACTGTGTTTTGTAGCGAGTAACAGCACGATTTCGCCGCGTCTGCTCTGTAAACTATGTATGGGATAAACAAAATAAACGTATAGTGTTTTCAAGCAAAAAAATGTTTTCTTCTCGTAGAATTAAGAATGAAACCGACTCGCCAGAGGCTCGTCAGTTTCATTTTTAATCCTACTCGCAGAATATTTCTTTTACTTGAAAACACTATACGTTTATTCTGTATGTATTGAAAAACCTATCAAAAAATTCTGAGTTTTCTTCAAGTTTGTGGTCAAAATAACCATATCATCGCAGTTTGGGGAATTTATACAATTAGGTCCATGCGACAAGGTTGATCAAATGATGGCAACTGATCAGATGTTGAAAAACGATTTTATTGTCACAAATCTTAACTTCCAAAATTGAACATGGAGTTGTCCGCTAATGTCCAAGTTAAATAGACATGGACTATAAGTTACCAAAATAGACCAATGTACAGTACGTGGAGAGTGGATTGTAAATAAATCACCCACAGAGTGGAGTTATCACCCAAGCTATAACTTACGTCAAAACACACACGCAATGTTTCAACCAGTGGACCTCCGGGTTTAACCCGGAGGTCCATTGGCTGAAATTTTGCTTGTACTGGTTATGCTTTGCAACAAATTTGCAATTATTGCTTGGGTGGAATCTCCGCTCTGCGGGTGATTTAGTGATAATACACTCTCCACGTACTGTATTAATCCGTTTGCTCAGGTAGTGTACCCCTAAATATATTTTGACAGTGTGATACTTAAACAATGAGAGCATGTGATGATAAAACATGCATTAATACTTCTATTCTCTAGTATTCTGGGGTAGAATGACTTCTATTTTATTTAGTGAAATTGATTGAGTATACCTTTCCATTCTTTGAAGTTTTATTTAGCTTCCACATGGAATTTGTAGAGTAATTTTTCTGACAGTTCTATTATTTTATTTAAAAAATTGATGGTGAAAACGAGTGGAGTGAAAGGAAACAGTTTGACGAACAAAAATATTATAACGTATGCTATTAGTTACACAGTTTGTTGGTGGCCTAATATGGTATATATGGTGTGAGTTAATTTCATATTGGACGAGAGCGAAGAGGTCTCGTCCAATATGAAATTGACTCACACCATATATACCATATTAGGCCACCAACAAACTGTGTAACGAATATATCTTACCGACTGCTGCATCGATGCACAGAACTAATAACAACAGCGATCAAAATTAAATGAGAGAATTCTCACAATGTGTTCACGTGTCTTTGCCTTGTTACAATTTATGGGAGAGTGCCTACAGGCACTCTCCCATAAATTGTAACAAGGCAAATTCATACATACCAAACAGTTTCATTTCGAAGGTAACATGACACACATCCACAGAATATGAAGCCTTTTAAATTGCCTAACCTGCACTTCAGACCAAATATGGGCTTCCAACACTCAATCTTTCAACTTGAAGCGTTTATCGGCTGCCGCCATTTTGAATAATCAATGAACAAAGGGAAGATTACCCATAGCTGTCAGCGTATATTGATGTCGACAGGCAGTATATGGTTTTATATGCAGTCTGCATGTGGCGTCTTTGAACCAATGAAATTCCCAGATACTTGTAGGAGGTAAGATATATATATATACACCCTTTGTATGTCTTGATAATAAGTCTCTTCTGTTTTCATTCAGCGATTCGATGGGGAGGTATATATCAGATGTTGCTACTGCTAACATTGTTGAGTAAAAAGCTAAAAAGTTCAAACTAATTGAAGAAAGTGGCTAGTGACTCATTGAATGATTTTGCTGCAAATCTATAAAAATGACAAAATCAACATTTATATGATGTAGATTACTTGTCCTAAAAAGCCAATGAAATCATTAAAAGAATGAAAGGAGAGAACAAATTAGACCCGTAAAAAATTGATTTCTGGCCACTCCGACCACCCACCAACCACATCATACGTTCCTGAGAAATACTTTTGACCCCCCCCCCCCCACCCCCACCCTCCGACTGATTGGGGAAAAATTGGAAAAAATAGCTTCTATACGTTTATACCATACTGTAGCAAAATCACAGAAGTTTGTGAAATGATGCGAACTTCGATGATACATATTTACTGGCAACTTTAGGAGATTAAGGGGAGCTAACTGTCCCGTAAATCATTTCTAAATATGAAAGTTGTCAGCTATGCGGTCTTTGAGCAGTGGATAGTACCTACGGTGTGGAAACCTTCAAACTTTCTTTATTCATAGTGCAAGGAGGGCAACCACAAGTTTCTATCCCTGTCCACCCCCACCACCACGCCTTCTTCCTAGTAAAGAAACCTACGCACACTTCAAAATTGAGCTGCATTAATGACCAATGTTTTAATGGTTATGATTCAAAATGCTCTAGCAGGCACACCCGTTATCACGCCAAGAGAACTGTAATATAAGCGGTGCATTCCTGCTGTTAAAACTATAAGTCCTGTCATGATTTGCCCGCAAATAGCACGACAATCTGCGCGCTGATGTGCGTGTTATGGCGATAGTATAGCTATCGAATTCTATACATATGCCCTATTCACAAGCAATGTTTCAGCTAATGGACCTCCGGGTTTAACCCGGAGGTCCAATGGCTGAAATATTGCTTGTGCTTTCTATTGATAACCAGGAAAATCCGTCATTCTTTGGATGTCATTCGATAGCGAAATTTCGCTCAATTCCTCCGCGAACTTATGTCAAAATAAGCGCATGACAGGACTTCTAGTTTTAACTGTAGAAGCTTTTTTTTTTCATTCGTGAAATATTAATTCCTTCATGTTTGCCAATATGTACTGAGACACCGTTTTTCTGTTTTTGTAAGTGTTGACGCACACCGGTGATACAGTCTTGTAAACGATCACAAATATATCCTGTTTATAGCAAATCCTGATGAACAAGTGCCAACAAAACAATTGATACACGTGTTGGTAAACATTGCTGCCAAATAATAGAAATGAGCCGAAAATAGGATTTAATTCGCAACGTTACCAAGTATTATACAAACAAACAGATACATTGTAGACTCGTCCCAGACATCCCATGTCTCTGTCATGAAAGGTTACTTCCTTAGTCCGTGAGCGGTGACTCAACGAAGATTTGATCTCAGGTATCCGCACACCTTCAACACAACAATATTGTCTTGACACATGAATGGCCAATATGAAATGATAATCCAATACTTCACGGATTAAATACTGAAACGTCAACTATCAGACACTGGTTTTTTTCGATTCTGTACACTAAAATCAGTTGGGTTAAAAAAACAACCCAAATCAATTGGGTTGATTGAATATAAACCCAAATGGGTTCATATTCACTCAACCCAGTTGATTTGGGTTCATTTTTAACACCGCTGGTTTTAGATTGTATTTTCCTTCACAGTTTTGTTTTGCTAAATCACCGTCATGCACTTGACTTTTCAGCGTTGCGATTGTATTATACCACAATAATGCAGAGTTTGGTCCTGCTTGGATGCATTTAACAAAATAGATTTATGTCGTTTTAATCTTCAAAAGATATTGTCAACACATTTCAAATTATTCTTCTGGGGAAAAAAGTCCACGTTACTGTAGAAATGCATTTTATCATACACCGAACTATAATTTTATCGCGAAAACTTTAACTTTGTAAAACTCGATATCTTCCGAGCAACAGAAAAAGAGAGAGGGTCGGTTTTACACTAATGACAGTGACTCATTTCAGACACGCGTTGAGGTTATCCGGACTGTCGCTCATGATAAATTAAAAAAGCAACGTCAAAATTCAATCGAAAGTGTTGATCGATGTGTGATCATTGTCCGTGAAACTTTGGATTTAGAGCACGGCGAAGCATGAATCTTTTCACTGATTTGATTTGATTCGAATTCTGTTGGGATACCTAGGAAAGAGTACGAATCTCTCTAAAATTCTGAACGCATCCCAAAGGGAGGTTATCTACAGTGGCATAGCAACGGTGGGTCTGGGGAGGGGGCCTTGCCCCCTAGAATTTTCGCTGTCCCCACCCCCAAAAAACATTGGTCCAATGCAAGTTTGACATATCATATAGGGCCTTAAAATGGTCTCCCATATAGGGCTACAAATGCTTCAGATTCGCTCTTAGTGCATTGAATTTTGCAGAGTTTTCATGGGAGTGGGGGTGGGGCTAGACCTAACTAAGGTCCTGCAGTCGTTACTTCCTTTTCCCACTCCCTGAATGGAATTGGGAGGATGAGGCAACGATTGGAGTGTCCTAGTTAAGAATAGGGGAGGTCCAAACCTTCCACAATGCCCTTCCAAATATCATGTTTCACCCCCCCCCCCCCCCAACAAAATGGCTAGGGCACTCCCTCTTATATGGATATGCGCCCGGTTATCTCCCGGAACCCAAGTCGGTACTTTTGAGTACAGAACTAGTAAACTAGGCTATTGCGTACCGCCACACTTCCTTATGGAACCAACTTGTTAGTTTCATGTGGACGCAGAGATGAAAAAAAATAGACTATAGCACATACCCAGTACTAAATACCGACTGGTATATAAGGGGAACTAATTCCCGATAACACCAGCATCACAGATGTTATCATTCGAAAATCGATTCGATTCGAGGTTCGATTCGATGTGAAATTTTTTATCCGATTCCATCCGAGATTCCATTTGAATATAAATTCGCGATACGTCGGGCCCTATCTGAGATTTAGGATAAAAGAGATGACCACAGAAAATAAAACGTACCACGAAAGGCCGTTAATAATGGTATTAAGGCCACACAAAGAAGATCTTCTGTTTCTCATGCCATCATTTGTAAAATTTCATGCGGGCGAGCGGTTTTTTTATTTCTGTAATTATTTCTTTGTCATCAAGAGTTTATGTTTTTGGTTTATGTTTTAGTCCTCATAATCTACGGAATAACATGGGTGGTGATGTATTTCTTCCCTTGAGAGCAAGAAGGCTTTGCAATGCTTCTTGCACCCAAGGGACAAATTTCTCAATTTTTTTAACTTGGGTAAAATATCAGATATAAACCATTTAATTTTTAATTTTTTAAGTTTACATTGGTTATAAAAAGAGAACATGTGGCAGCCAAAAGGACCATGCGGAGGACTTGAGAAAGAGATTTATAATTTTTTTAGGCCTAAAGCCATTCATTTATACAGTTTTATCGCGACTGTACGCGAACTTGTGACATTGGACGCCAGTTAGTTCTTAAATGGAAATAATCCACCCCGATATACTGACTATACACTTCGCAGAAGCAATTGTATACAAGGTGTGGCCTATGAGAGGAGTGCCTCTGTATTGCAAAGGGATCCTACTTCCCATAATAATCAGTATTGACTGCGAGAAGTAGCCCCGGAGAAGGCGTATTAGAGGAACAGATGTTTTATTTGAACCAAGCACGCCGGGGCCAGGGTAGCAGAGGTATCAAAAAGGGCACTGGACTCTGAGAATGAGATAAATTGGTGTGAATTGTATTAATCCAACTCCGTGTGAGGTCTTGACTTTTCTAGTCATATCTGCCAACTTCTATCATTATACCTGGAACCCCTCACAACTGTCACTGGTACACGTAAATACGTTTGAAACAAACACTCGAGAATTTCTCAGTGACAGTTCTCGGAAACAAAAATGTTTTCACCAGTGCCCTTCCCCCTTCTCCCCCACAGCTTCCGGCATCCTTGATTTGAACGAGGACCTGGTCAATGTTGGTCATACTTTGTGCCCATCCACCAAAATATAGGGGAGCCCCAGCGAAGAAGTAGTGGCACATTGTATTATAGAGGTGCCCTAGCCAGTTTGGGAAGTGTGGCAAAGATGATATTTGAAAGGCCTTTGTGTTGGCTTTGGGGGCCCCTTTGTCCTTACTAGGTCCCATCGGTCGCTCCCACCCCCACACGTCCCTGTGGGATGTTGGGCAATTACCGGAAGGGGGCAACGACTGGAGGGTAGTAGTTTGGACTAGCTCCCCACCCAAGGATTATTTTCTACCTTTGCTGAAGACTACGACCAATTCAGGTATCTTCTTTAATAGGTAATATTATATTTCACGTGACTTCCTTGCATTCTGATTGGCTAAAAGATGATACTCTATTTCGTGTAGTTTGCATCCACAGAACTGACCAGGCGCTACACCTAGGCACTACATGTTTTTTTTTTATTTTTAGCACACTACTATATCAGTTTTCTTTTCACACTGGGCGAATAAAACTGATCAGGCTAAATTTAAAAATCGATTAACAGAGGCACAACATCCACAAAATGACCCGGAAAGAACTCTTTGTGGAAAAATGTATCGCTTTTCCATTGTTGAAGTCACATTTTTCGAGGCGTTCATTTCATTCCTCGAGAAGATGATCCATATCTCGTTTTGAAGAGAATGATCCATACCTGGGTCCAACTTTCATGAGAACGCGTCCGGATATGAAAAATCGTTTGTTTCGCTGCTCATATTATTTCACTATTTATTTGTATGTTTTGGGCAGTAAACGAATAAATAATGGAATTCAATTGAATCTTCGGAGTTTGTATCGCGTGCTGACCCATTCGGTAATGTATATGTGTGACAAATGTGTGGAAATTATCAAACTGCGTTGTCAAATTTCGAAAATTTTAGTTTTCATTCGCGAGTTGCGCGATTTTAGAATACACAGTTCCGTTTGGGGGAAATGTTTTGTTTACCCTTGCCGACCGATTCATAATCTGTCTTCTGCTCATATCAATAATCCAAGTTAGCCGTGTTTTGGAAGAAGAAAATGTTTTTTTAAAAACTACATGGTATTTTTTTTCTATATAACGCTGGTTGGTAGGGCTGCTACCTTGGTAACAGATTAACAAATCGGACAGATGTTTTTCTTGATGGGTGTTCGATATAATATAAGGATTAGTGCATGTCTTGTCGTTGACTACGCCCATATAGTGCCCAGTGAGGTGGTGCAGTTCCCCCCGCTTCGCGGCGGGAACTACACCACCTCACTGGGCACTATATGGGCGTAGTCAACTCCAAGCCATGCACTATTCCTTAAATATGAAAGTTTTCATTTTCATTTCTTCATTTTAATTTTATATTGTCAGTTCATCTACCTATTCTTCAAGTGGCTCCAAAACGACAGACGCATCAGGGAAAGGGAGCTGCCCAGTTTGGAAGGGAGTAGGAACAATCGTTCCAGGCCTATTCTTGGTTGGTCGAGGCCCTTTTTTCTAGTCATTCAGTGTTTGCATCACATTGGGCTCTCAGAGCAGCATTTGGCAAATCGGGATTTACCGAAGCAATTGGAAATGAAGGTAAATGAGTTGGTGGGCTTCTTTAAGGCGGCTTTACCCATCCCACACATTTTTGCCTGTTTTTCGACATATTAGTGTGGTGGGATGGGCCAACCAAACGTTAAATGCTTTAATTGAGCATTACAAAAAAAACTTAAACGTGTTGAAATTTAAAATCACATTGGCAATGCAACCACCTCCTGGCTAAGAGAAAATAGACTTCAACGGCGCTTCGACGCGTGCCTTGATACGGGCTAAAAAAAACTTGAAAAATAAGTTGACAGATAAGACGATTTGGGCCTCTGAGTCTTATATTTCGGAACTTCGCCCAGCGTCTGGAGTAAGGAACAATACAGGAGGGAGCAAGCAAACTCCAACCTGTGTTGTCCCTCTTCCCCAACTCGAAAAGCAAAATAAGAAAAGATCAAGGCAAAGCACTTCTCCCTCTTCTTTTCCTTCTACTTCTCCTGTCTTCTCTTAGAGTAAGCGTCTCAATTTGCAAACATCTCCGGTATATATTGTGACTGAAGATGCTTGCAAATTGAGTAACGCTGTCCCGCCTCGTTTTGTTTCTCTACCTCCTACTTCTCCTCCTCCTCAGCCTTCTTTCTCCGGCTCTCCTAGTGCTCCCACTTGAATTCCTCCCGCTGCTTCGTCTGCTTCTCCATCTGTTTCTTCCCCCTGCGTCTGTTTCTACTCCTTCTCCTGCTTCTAGTATGGTTCAACCAAGTATATCGTACTCACTGAAAGTCAAATCACCGAGCCGCAACTCGGGCCGCTCATTTGATTCTAAATTCTTTCAGTTTCGGCATAGGAGCGGAATTAACTTTGTCAAAAATAACTGGCACCTCCCCAATGTTTATAAAAACATCCTTATGATTGGTAGTTCAAATTTAGGACGCATTGATCGAAATCCCCATCTAGGGGTAGTGTTACCCCGGCGCCAAGTTCAATCACTTTTGTTCTATTATTATTAAATATTGGTGTGAATTCTCGAAGTGATAATACTGATCTCGGAGTTAAGCAGTTGCGGAATATGCTTAGCGATATCAGGGTCAAGTTTAGATCAGCAAATATTTATTTCACTAAACTAAACTTTTCGCAAAAACTCCCATTGGCTGAGAGGAGGACCTTGAGCATCACCAATGAAACCATTCGGAAAGTGAATGACGTTAACGTGATACCAAACATTGATGACGCGAAGTTTGATGTTGCTTAGGATTTAATACATTGGATCACGAGAACCGCCAATATTATGTACGATCACTGGTTGAACCATCTAGATTTAAACTAAGTAAAGGCAAAGGTAACAGCCGCCTAACAGATGTGGGATTAGGAACTAATGTGGTTAACCTGTCTGGCACCAATGACCTAACAACCCAAGAGAAATCTCTTTTAGATCGCGGTTTAACTTTTGTACCAGCACCAAAGCCAAAAACTGATAACCAAACAAATTTACCATCATACAACTGTAATTTTCTTAGGCAAATGAAATTAGCAGACCGCTTTAGAAACTCCAGCGGTCGGAAACTTCCTTTTACAGAATCATTTGGTTGGTCACCTCCAGATAGTGAAGTAGATCCTGAAATTATCGAGGCTAACAAACAAATCCTCCAAGAGGTGTTCAGCATGAACATACTCTCCGATAAAGACAATTTAACAGCCGGTGAACGGAGAGCCCTCACGAAACTTCGAAAAAATAAAAACTTAATAATTAAGCCAGCCGACAAAGGTGGATCGGTAGTCGTGCTTTCTCGGGACAATTATATAAAGGAAGCCATGAGACAACTCAGCAACACTAAACATTATAAGAAAATAGATTCACTTATTTGGCCTAGTAATGTCGAAAAATTCAACAAGATCTTAAAATTTCTCCTCGGCGAAGGTCACATAACCAAAAACAATTGAAATATTTAACAGCTAAGCTCAGTGCTCAAACAAGACAATTTTACATCCTACCACAAGGACCGTTCTTCATGGACGGATGACTAAACTCCACCCGGGAGGCCAATTGTATCAGATTGTAATTCGGAATCTTATGCGATCTCGGAATCAATTGATTATCATCTTAAACCTATAGCAAATAGATATCCGAGCTATCTCAAAAATACACAGGACTTCTTGTCAAAAATTTCTAAAAAATATCGAAAAATGCAATTCTGGCTACTTTGGATATCGACAGTATGTATACGAACATTGATATTGATAAAGGTGTTAAATCAGTTAAAAATGCATTTGAAAAATATCCGGATGCAAAACGCCCGGATGAACAAATTTTGGATCTTTTGGAGTTGAGCTGAGCTTAAAAGGTAATGACTTTCAATTCAATGGAGAGTATTTTCTACAAATAATGGGTTGTCTTGTTGGCAAAAGATTCACTCCGAATTTTGGAAGCATTTTTGTAGCGGAATACGAGGAAAATGCCTCAAGCAAATGTGCAAAGCATTCTCTCGTATATCTCAGGTATTTAGATGACATTTTTATTATTTGGGAACATTCAAAAGAAGATTTTGATGAACTTTTAGAAATTTTTAACAATCATGATCTAAACATTACATTAAAAGCTACTATCAGTGAAAATTCTGTTGATTTTCTCTTTGTGACCGTGTATAAAGGCAAGCAATTCCAGGCATCCGGTCATTTAGATTTTAATGTATATTTCAAACCAACTGATTCACATCAATTGTTGCACACAAAATCATTTCACCCTCAACATACATTTAAAGATATCATCAAATCACAGCTCATTCGTTTCCATCGCAATTCAAGTAATAAGGTAAATTTCAATGAGGCTTGTTCTACTCTGTTTGGCGGCCTCAGATGCGTAGCCTGAAATCTCAAACTCTGAAAAGCTCAAACGTCCAGCAGAAACTACTGATTTCGAACCACTGAAAATTGAACACAACAGACCGTTGCAGAATTGTAGTGGCGTGATATTGAATTGCAGAAAGCCTCGTTGTAGATTGCATACTTTTATGCCTGATCAGAAAGAGGAACTTTCCCCCGAACAAACTCCTTCAATTGTGATTTACCAAATATTATTTACCTTATCACTTGTAAACGCTGTCGGAAGCAGTACGTTGACCAGTGTCAAAATCCTTTCCAAGAACGTGCTACAAAACACAAACAGGATATAAAACATAATTCTGATGCCCCAGTAGCACAACATTTTAACCTTCCTCGCCATTCTTTGGACGATTTCGAAATCCATCCCATTGAGCAATCACCAATTAAAGACAAATTAGAAGAAACAGATGAATTTAATACGCTTCAAACCCTTTGACCATTTGGTATGAACATATCAGAGGGAGAATGCGAAAGGATGTCCATCATTCCTTTCACTTTAACATTCAACAGAATGAATATCGAAATAGCAAAAATTTAAAAGAAGAATTCAATTTAACCAACGCTAAATCAAATGAGCCTTTGAATATTCGATCTGTCATCGCCTATAAGAAAAACAAAAGCTTGTGTAACATCCTTGTAAGGACTTAATTAGAGCCCATCAATGAATAACTTAAGTTTTTGTCAGTCAGTTTAACCGGTTCCTAAGCTCATCACTTAGTTTAAACCAATTTTGCGTATTTTTTTATCATGTTTGAAACCCATCAAGGTTCAGTAAATGAAAACAATTTTTCGGCGGCATATTACAAGAAAAAACGTTTCAGTAGGAAATGTCCGTGCCAGTGGGTTTTTTTTAACCATAAACACACACACACATACTGAGAACATTTTTCAAAATTTGGTGTTCTAAGATCGAATCTGTAGCGCGTGTAGCCCCTATATATATATGGGCGACTATTTTGGGGCTCTATGTTGTGTGAAACCCTTATTGAGCCAATGTTTTAGTGGAGACAGCGCGAACATTTTATCCCCCCCCCCCCCCACCACCACCACAACCCCCGTAGCTACGCCATTATATCGTAGACAAATGTCGTTTATAGTAAGATAGTTTTAACTGCCCATTCGTTCAGAGTATAATGCCTGGCATGCATCCCGCTTTGATAAAAAAAATATTTACAAGCCCCGAAGAGCTCTTATAGGAAATTTATGTCAATACTTGTTATTGGCAGTAAATGCACGGCCTTTTTTAAGTGTTTGCTGACATACTATATGTGTATTGCTGACACGATAACTGTTCATAAAACACTCTAATTGACATGTTAACCCTTTGTCTAGTACAAGCTGGAAAAAGTAGAACAGCACGTATGAATCGAACCCTGTTACATTCTAAAATCAGTTTGGTTAAAAATCAAGCCGCATCATCTGGGTTGAGTGAATATGAACCCAAGTGGGTTCATATTCACACAACCCAGCTGATTTGGGTTCATTTTTAACCAAACTGATTTTAAAATGTACCCAGACTTTTGGTTGACTGGTCCACCAAAAATCCGAATAATAGAGCCTGTTTTGTACCTGCTATACTACTGTGCAGGTTAACAACCCCAATTTCTAATTTACTTAAAATTACCATTTTCCAGAAAACAACACCCTATGACTTTTCCTGGACCAAGTTTCAACCACGAATGATAATGATTTAACCCTTTACCCAACGTAAAGACCAAGACCAGCCAGCGCTATTCTCACAAATCGCCAATTAATTTTCATTATTTTTTCATTTTTTGACTCAAAAACATAGGTTATGACCACTCGTTGGAACGAGCTCGTCATAACCTATGTTTTTGAGACAAAAAATGAAAAACATTAGTTATTCAAGAATTTGTTTTGCAAGTGTCGTCTGCTTTTCATGTTAGGTAAAGGGTTAAAGGGTTAAGGTTTGGAAAAAATGATATAAGCGGCTGCTTTCGTGTGACTTGTCTATTGGATGTACAAGATGTTTTTAGGTGGAGTAGCTGGAGTAGCAAATGCGTCCCGCGACTGGTATAAATAATCCTTACAGAGAAAAGATCAGGAGTAAAAATCTTACTTTTGTCTGGAGTAACTGAAAAAGCACACCTAAGGGTGGAGTCGGAAAAAGGACCTCCGCGCTTAAACTGGGAAAGGGCCAAGTTGGTCTGGTAACGAGGGTGGCAATTCGACCCCTATAAACCCACGCGTTGGGATATTGTCAGAGAAATAAAATGTGAATTTTCTTGCAGAAAGCACCAACTAAAATAATTCATGGGACCACCGCAAACAACTTATCCTTTCTATTTGCGTCTATTTATGATTCAAGCTCTGGCATCAAGGAAAGCTCCCCAAGAAATAATGTAAGGGTTGGAATTATCTAAAATGGTTATAGAAATTCCATTGTGATTATTATATTTCAACTGTAGTCTGATGATACAAAAAGCAGACGACGCTTGCAAAAATAATTCTTGAATAACTAATTTTTTTCATTTTTTTGTCTCAAAAATCTAGGTTATGACCCCTCGTTGGAACGAGCTCGTTCCAACGAGGGGTCATAACCTATGTTTTTGAGACAAAAAAATGAAAAAAATAATGCAAATTAATTAGCGATTTTTGAGAATAGCGCTGGCCGGTTTTGGCCGTTACGTTGGGTAAAGGGATGTCTAGGATAACTGCAAATTCCGTATGTCATGCCCGATCTCTACAAAATTTCCCAAAGGAGACCTAAGGGCCCCACCCCCTCCCTAATGATGCACTATTCCCCGAACGAATGCTTTACACTTGTCAGTATGCCAACGGCATGCCAATTAGTAGGTCTGTCGGAAACTTCAACTCCCGACCCTATCATGTCGGACGTCCCAGCTCTGACCTAGAGGGTAGCTAGTTGAAACTTCGCTTGCAGCAACTACGTTTTTCTTCGAAATATGAGAGTTACTGCATGTTAGGCCCCAGTAAATCTCATATTTCGGGTCGAATGGAATCAAGACCAGGATTTCAATATCGAATTGAATCTTGAATCGAATCCCGTGGCTCTTCAAGTTGTAAATATGGCATCTTCGCACAACCAAAAACATTGCCAGTCTCCACTCAAGTATTGTGTTCAAGGTTATAATACACTATATATATATGTGGAGGCAAAAATCCCCCCAACAGATTTTACCTCAACATTTAATAGAGCATAAAATGAAGGAGATCAACTGATTGGAGCATTATTTATTGAATTCGGAACCCTCAATAAAAATGCCACAGTGACTATTTTGGAAAAGACTTAAACTATTTGCACCGGTGTAAAAGGAATGGAAGTCCGTAGGAACGTTAGTCCCTCTGGACTATTATTCCGCGGAATTATGGTCCTAGGTCTAACATTTCTAGGAATAGTAGTCCGTTAGAATTGAAAAATAAAGTGAGGGGGGCAAGTAAAATATGACTTTTCAATTGAGTGCAAAACTGGACGGAAGTTAGGGAATCGCCAAATTTGAACACAAAAAAACATAAGACAACATATATTTTTTTTTTTTGTTTATTTTTTTAATGAGATGATATATACTAAGTGGATACAGGACCATTTTCCCCAAAATGAGCTTGATGAGCTCAGGTGACAGGAAAATGTTAACAATGTTGCCAATGCAAATAATTTAGTGTATTGTAACCTAAACGGCGACTCATCTGTTTGGGCAAGTCAATGAAACAAGCGAAATTTTCCAGAACGAAACCAAAGTAGTTTAGTAAGTGGAACCTCCTTGAAGTCTTCTTCTGTTATCAGGTCCCCTGTACAGGAAACCTGTATAGTGTTCAACCGATGATCGGAACCGGCCACCACAATCGGCCGATTATGGGCAATCGGATGACAACGGCAACGACTCCTGGAACATCGGTTCAACCGATTGTTGCCAAGCAATTTGTGATTTTTCTGAATCGCATTTTATTATCTTCTGCAATTGTTCAATTGTTAATGTAAAATGATGTCGATGATACCATTCAATAATCAATAAAATTGAGAAACAACCACAATGTGTATTCTTAATCTCTCCAGACGCCCTTTACGGGATATACGTGTTAAACGACATGTAAAGCTTACAACTGAGCACACTTGCAGCAATCGCCAGTTCATACCGGAAAAGTGAAGGATGAACTCCATTGGCTCAGGTCGCAGTAAAATTACCAGTCGCACGCACTTGGGCGGTAAACGTGGCTCTGAAAGCCACGTTTACCGCCCAAGTGTGCGTGACTGGTAATTTTACTGGGACCCCAGTCAACGAAGTTTAACACTTTGAAAAATGTTCAGTTTAATGTAGTTCTTTCGAGCCTCGACTTGTCTTGTAGTGCACGGTATTACAATCGGAATCGGCATCAGAATCGGCCGATTGTGGGCTCAAATAACCGGTAATCGGTCAGCGACCATTTTTTGGTAATCGGTTGGACACTAAACCTGTACGGGGGACCTGGTGACAGAAGAAGAGCTCTAGAGAAGACGTTTAGTAGGATTTTGAGAACACAACGATGATTCAAAAATTTCCGAATCAGCGCGACTCGTATGGAATCGAATCGAATCATCGTACCGATTTCGAATCGTAGCGAATCTCGGAGCTTCGCAAGACACTACCGCATGTCTAGAAAACTCACTACGTGGGTGTCCCTGTAGAAAAACTATCAGTCCTGTGTACGGAAATAATCTCAAACACTCCCATTCCTAGACTTTCGTTATTTTATCACTTCTAGCTTACGTTTAATAAATATTTAGTAAATCAGAAGTGTTCTAAGTAAAGTTTGGGGACAACGAATTAGTGGAAAAGAGGTTGGTGTTTGTTTAGTTTGACAGAGGTGTATCCAAACATCACTCGTTTGAAGAGGATTATTTTCGGTGGTCTATTTACATGACCGTTATATTTACAGAGTTTTACTATAGTATCTATATTTATTAGATCAGGGCAAGTCCATCTTATCTAGTTTGTAAGTGATTGTTTTCATGTGAGTCATTCCCAATTGCATGAAAAGTTGATAATTTACCAAACCCGAATAGTAGACGACACTTGCCTAACAAAATTTTCGAATAACAAACCGACAAAAACATAGCTTACAGTACGTGGAGAGTAATATCACAAAATCACCCGCAGAGTGGAAATTCCACCCAAGCAATAATTGCAAATTCGTTGCAAAGTACAACCAGCACAAGCAAAGTTTCACCGGGTTAAACCCGGAGGTCCATTGGCTGAAACATTGCTTGTGTTTTTTGTCGATATGTATAGAATTTGAAAGTTATAGCTTGGGTGATAACTCCACTCTGCGGGTGATTTAGTTACAATCCACTCCCCACGTATTGTATGACTCCCTCATTCGAACGGGCTCCTTCATATGAAGGTGAAAAGCTATGTTTGGGGGCAAAATTGAAAAAAATAATAAATTAGAATGGCGTATTTTGTGAACAGTGCTGCACTGGTCGGTGTTTTCCATTACTGAAAAGGGAAACAACTCTGCTGTGGAGTGCAGGATTGGATGATATACGCGACCTTCAAACATTCCTGGCTTGTATCATCATCATGAAATCGACTTTCGATGAAGTTATCTCCTTTGAAATTACTAGACGGGCGAGGAAGGTTAGTGGGGTGGATTGCTATAAAAATAGTTCAGTTTGTGATACAAGCGTGAAATTTGGTATGGAAGTCACTTTTGGTATATAGAGTACTTTCGGATAGTTGGCCACGAAATATCTTATTATTTTCAAGATGGCCACCGGAAGTGAAAAAATCTGCACTATTGGTGAGGTGAGTGCAGCATATATGAGTGAAACATATAGCATTAAAGCAATTTTTCTGCTGTTATATCATTCCTTTATGCAAACCAAGACTGAATATGAATTGAAATAATGAATAGCAACGACAAGTGTGGTTTAAAAGGCTGTGGAAATATATGGCAAGGGAAATAACTCTGTATGCTCAAATGTGCAGTCACCAGGGATTTGTTTCTTTTTTAAACGTACACGTATTTTCAAAATAAACCTCATAATCTGCAATATCAATGCCAATGTTTTGTATCTCATGCATTTATAATCGATGCCCGTATATATCACAGGTGTATTTGTTGATACTAACTGCTTTCTTGGCAGTTACAGGAGCGAAGTGCAGTGCATGACAATCCTGTGCGGTAGTATTTGCAATTTCCAGTACATGTTGAACGCTTGCAGCAGCACTTCTGTAGTTCTTGACAGCACTCAGCTATAGCAGAGAGTGTCGTCCAGTGTGGCTCCCACAAATTGTTGCGTTTAAGCCAACCCCAGCTGATAGGATCTGGTAACTGTTGCACCGGAGAAGAAGCCTGGCCCCAAACATGACCCGCTTGGAAAATTGCCCTTTTAACATGCTGATATAGGGATGCCCTAGTTGGTGGTATTCCATTGTATGGACGTTGCTTTCGAGCGAACAAATCAAGGCGACATTCGTCTACTCTGCTTGTTGTGCTTGAACGGTCGTACATGACAACAACAAAATGTTCCAAGATATCCATGTCTGCCTCTGTAACTTCATTCTGTGGTGAACTGAGTCGACAGAAAACCTCTGTTGCAGCCTCATACACATTCCATGCCCGCCAAGCAGATTTCTTTTCTTTTCCCACAAAGGCAGACACTGTATCACACCCTGTAAAAAGCATGAAAGAAAGGTAAAGCACATGACCGAGGTCCAATTGATAATGTCGTGTACTGGGAGCCAGCGGAAGTGTTGTCCCTTCCCAAAAGCTAACCACATTGAATTAATCTGAAGGTCAGTAAACACGGAGATGGCTATAACAGCAACATCTGTGTCGGAAGTAACAACAGTCATGCTATTAAAACCTGTAACAACAGTCGCATGTTTGGCATGAACAAACATACGGGTGTCTGCCTCTTCATGGTTACAGGGTGACAACATATCTGTGTTCAGTTCCATATTACAGGCAACATCATCCCCTTTAGTGACAAGTACATGTATAAGGCTGTTTGTCTGAGCATTTACAATTCTATCTGCCAAAAAATCCAAACAGTTCAGTTTTGTTTTCATCACACCTCAGGAAATTGCTCCACGACTTTGGTACGTTACTCTTACCGACCACTTTTCTTCGAAACCCAGCTTCCCTTTTCTGTCGAGTTCCTGCTTTGAGGCTACTTTCGAGGTATACATCAAAAACAACATCTACTCTTGAACATTTTTGTGCACATCTTACAATGTATGGTATAATAACCTCAGCAGCATAGTCACCAAATGTTTTAGCAGTTCCAGGTGGTTTTGCATTGACCATAGCCGCACCATCTATAATCATAACATCAGTATGAGGCTCTTCTACTCAAGCAGCTATCCCTGTCTCTAAAATGTCCATCAACTGTGATTTTACTCCAGAGTTGAGCATACCATTGTGTGATAATGATGGTGAGTACTGTTGGTTTTCATGTTGAAAAAAGTTTTGAAGGTCACACTGTCGATTTTGGCACGATATAAAAAGTCGTGAAAAAAGTTGACAGTCATTTTATAAACTCTCTATTTTCAGATTCCCCACCGTAGTATGAGGCTTGATTTTTTGGCTGAAAAGGGAAAGCTTATTTTTTGCCAAGGGTTCATGAAAACTTTATTGTCCATTAGTTGTCGATTTTTTCAGGAATTTATCATACTGTTTTCTGCCAACAGGTAAAAGCTGGGGCATCGACTCGTTTACCTTTTTATCCGCAACTTCTTTGACATCGAGGGAATAAAGGTCTTGTGAATATTCTTCAAATGGACTGCCATACTCAGATATTGTTGAAATTAGTCTACTGACTTTATCTTGAAAGTCCTTCTAAGCAGCAGGGGTATCGTCATGGTGTCTTCTGTTTCGTTTCAACTCTGATGATAACCCTGCTTATTTCCGGCCCCGCTATCATCCATCGCCTCAGTGCTGCTGGGTCTTCTGTTAACCCAATAGCTCCACCGTCACCCTTAACTATGGCATTATTTTGCTCGTGAGCTTGACCGATTGCGATACCAGAGAACACTCGTTCAGTTTTGTGGACAGCAAAATGACCCTTGCAGAATTCTGTATATATATCAGGATGTAAAGTCTCAAGCCCGACCATATCACGAAGGTGAACTGGGAGTCACCGGGCATAATTTATATGGTCCAGGGCAAAGAAGTAGGGAATACGTTCAGCTAGTGATTCTTTGTATGGTAGGAAATCACTTTCACGAAATGAGCGGACAAAACAAAGTATCAACAACTCTAGTTTTAGGATTGTGGACCAGAACTGAATCTGTGGGATCTTTTCTTGATCACCACACCACTGCATAAAAACTTTGAACTCCTCTTCTTTGTCAAGAAATGGACCTTCACTCTTATTAAAAGCAGTTTTCATGAGACTGAACAGAGCAACAGCTGTAACCTGATGTGCGTGCCTAGTTTTCAACACATTTGAAGCTGACAAAAAAGAGTCAGCAGTTCCGAAAGTAGCAATATCTGTGCCTGTCAATGCGGCTGTCCAGCCACTACCTTTCAGTAGATCACCTAGGAGTCTGAATGCTGCCATTTCAACATGCAAGCCACCAAAAATTATGATGATTTTATCCTCACCATATACATCTGGCCACTGCCACTGAATCTGTTTGGCTAAAGCAAAGAGTGGTTGATCAGCTGCCATGACAGGTGTTTTCCCAGGATTTAAAAACTGCGTTACTTCCTTTATCTTTTCCATTGAGTGCTTTATGGCTGCTACTGAATGTGCTGGTTCTTGCAAAAGAGGCATTAAGGAAGAAACACTTGCACACACGCTTGGACCTCGGTTGCGTGAGGAGTGATAGGATGACCAGGAAACAGCATCAGAATTTACACATAATCCGTCAAATGGATATATCTTAACCATTCGTACTCCATGTCAATGTGTTTATACAGATATGATTGATCTGAAATAGTTGGATATAGATTGTGGGCAGTCGGCTCGGGATTACTCTTGAAATATTCCGGCTTAACATTTGTATATGATTCAGGAAGCACAGAAATAGTTTTTGACTTTGGTCTTTCTGAATCTACATTACATTTTCGCTCCCCAGGTATTTGGGTGTTGAAAGATAGAGATACTTGTGCCATGAAACGATGACATAGCTGTTGTAGCCGATGGATTGTGATCTATGTTATCACAGGCTGATGTAGTAAATACACCCTTGAGCAATGCAGGAGGACAGACAAGCCCTCCTTCTAAATATTGGTTAACAACTGCTTCACCTAGCTGTGTTGAAATTGCGAGAGTTCTGTCATATGAAATACTTATTCCATACTGAAATAAAGTATCAATAAGCTGTCGCTTTCTTGTTTTTGCAAAAAGAAGAAGACCAATGTAAATGGCAAATGGGGTCTCGCGTTCAGTTGATTGTCTCTGGCCTCTAACACCTTCTTTTATCTCCGTTTTATGACAGTTGAACTGCAGTAGTTGTGCTATTGCTAGATCAGACTTATTTGCCCCCTGCTCAATTTGGGATTCAATATCGGGCCCATGCTCCTCAATCATAGAGACTATTTCTAGCAAGGTTTGTGGTACGGAATTTTGTATGTCGCCTTCCACAAACGACCCTTTAAACGCTGATTTATGTTGTAGCATATCTCTACGAACAATTTCAGCGGTTCTTGCTAGCTTTATTGCATCAGTATCAGCGCAGGCTGAAGCTAGAGCAGGCCCAACATCTTTTTCAAACGCAAGGAGAACCTCTCTTCCCTTACTAAACGTATTCATTTTTAGAACTTTGGCGAGTATCTTTTCTTTCAGCCGTGTTTTATTGGCCGTAACATGTTCGGTTTGAAATTGCTTTAAACGGCTTTCATACGGACTACTGAGGTTGGCAAGCTTAAAAACACATCCTGCGGGACTATTTCGTTGAGTTTCCATGATGTGAGTAATAAGCTCAGCAAGAACTAAATCTTCAGCGCTATTGATTTCAACAGCAACATTCTCCTTACTTTTGGCTGTTTTATTTAAAACAGACCTCTCTCTGTTATACAACGCCGTAAGGCAGGCTGAGTGGTACTTAAATTCCTGTTCTATAACATCACCAGCACTGAGCTTTGCAAGAAGTTTATCATCTTGAAGAACTTGTGCACACTGATTAAGTCTCTCATTCAGTTGCATGGTCATTGCTTCCCTAACTTTTGAGCGAGTGGCCTGTTTGTCACAAATAAAACAAACAACTGGGGATTCGTCAGTATCTTCTACTGAACTTCTTGTAAATTTAGAAGGTTCGCTGACCATAGAGGATTGTGAATCTTCTTCAAAACCTCTCCGTGTTTTGCTCTTGATAGCTTTGTATTGTTAAATCTAAGCCTACATGATTCGTGATACTTTGCATCATTTTTAACAAATGTGCTCTCTATTCCACTACCATCATCCAAACGACGTAAATCAATTGCCATTGGCATTTCGTTCAGCTTATGAAACTGAGGAATATTAGTGGCAAGTGTTGCATACCCACTAGCCTGATAAGTCTTTGGTGGAGACCTTAATGGTTAATCTGTATCTGCTTGACACAAGGCACATTTTGACCAATCTGTATTCCACAACCCAGTGTGGCTAGTTGAGAGTCGAATTCTTTTCGACATATTGAATTATAGATGAACAGAATAAAAAGAAGCAAATTAGATGGCGCTTCCCGTGACCATTAAAACATCAAATATACAAAATACATGAAATCTCTGATTTGAAAGTAAACAATATTATGGCTAGTTTATTGTTTCCAAAGGGATAACCTCACCAATGAAAATAACACACATCTCTCGTTCCCTGCGTCGTTGTCACCGTTAGGTATCAACAGGATACAAGCATATAATCTGCTTCACCGAAACGCACCTCGATCCCAGTTTCAATTCCGACAATGTGCTAATCCCGGGTTACCTCTTACCAGTCAGAAAGGACAGAAACCAACACGGTGGCGGTGTCGCGGTTTATTTCTCAAATGAAATGTATGCCAAACGTTTACCGGAACTAGAATTTGACCAGTCGGTCTTATGGTTTGAGATTACCTCAAAACGCAAGTTCTTGCTCTGTTTAGCATATCGATCAGTTCAATTCTCTAGTAACGAATACTGGGAGAAGCTGGAAGGCGCCATTGAAGACTCACTCAGTGTAAACCCGCCCCTGAGAATCACCGGAGATTTGAATAGCGACCTTCTTAACCCTTCTAGTCGTTTAAATGAAATTATAGATTATTACAACCTCCATAACGCCATCAAAGAACCGACTCGTGTAACACCAACCTCAAGTACTTTATTGGACCCTATAATAGTAAGTGATGATGTTGTGGTTTTAAACTCAGAAGTCCACGAACTTGGTGTCTCCGACGATAAGGCTGTATCAGCAGCTATAGAGACAGGCATATCACAGAAGGAAACGAAAATTCGACAGATTTGGAATTACAACAGGGCTGATTTCCCCAAAATGAACACTCTGATATCCGAAACAGATTGGTCTTTTATTTCCGACACTGCTACACTTGATGCGTCATACCACAAATTTGCAACAATTGTTTTAGATATTGCCACAGAATGTATTCCATCTCACAGGGTAGTCATCCGTCTTAATGATAAACCCTGGTTTGACTCGGCTCTTCGCCGTGAAATTCGTCAGAGAGATCGTCTTCGTAAACGAGCTTTGAAAGACCGAAACCCATTAATAATTGAAAAATATAAACATGTCCGTAACAAAGTAAATAATATTAAAAAGAAGGCTAAATCTACTTATTTTTCAAATCTAGATACTTCACTTGCAGTGAGTAGAAACCCTAAAGTATTTTGGCACACTGTCAAACAGTTACTGAATAATTTTGTGAGTAAGCCTTCCGTCCCCTTTCTAAACCACAAAGATGATGCAGGCAGCACAGTTATGATAACAGATAACAAGGACAAAGCCAATCTGCTCAATAAAACATTTCTATCAAATAGTAAAATAAATGATGATGGACATAGCTTACCTGATTTCAGACCCAAATGATCTGAGAGCCTGTCTGAAATTGACTTTTCCGAAGACGAAGTGATCCGGATTCTTTGCAATCTAGATACCAAAACAGCAACTGGACACGACGGTATTAGCAACCGTATGCTAAAAGAAACCAAAACCACAGTATGCAAGCCATTGGTTCAGTTATTTAGGCTTTCATTCTCCTTACATGTCTACCCATCAGAATGGAAGCTGGCAACAGCCGTGCCGATTTTTAAAAAGGGAGATGCCCATGATCCTAATAACTACAGACCAGTCTCACTTCTTAGCTGTGTCAGTAAAGTTATGGAGAGGATTGTTTTTAACCAAATGTACGAACATTGTTGTGCTAATAATTTATTTTTTTTAAATATCAGTCTGGTTTCCTGCCCCAGTGTAGCACCGTTTACCAACTCTTCGAAATATATCATAATCTCTGCTTGGCCTTTGATAGGAACCAGGTTTCTCTTGGAGCATTCTGTGATATATCAAAAGCATTTGATAGAGTGTGGCACAAAGGACTTATTTATAAACTGAGACAAAACGGTATATCTGGACCACTCATCAAGTGGACCAGCAGCTATTTGTCTGATCGTAAACAAAGGGTAACTTGTAACTCAATTTCCTCCGAGTACTTATCTGTTAATTGTGGTGTTCCACAGGGTTCTGTCTTGGGTCCGTCCCTCTTTTTGATATACATCAATGACATTTCTGAAAATCTGGATTCACCGGACGTGTGTCGATCATTTGCGGATGATACAAGCTTAACAGAAAGTGGGCACGAACCGGATGGTATTGCTACAAAGTCCAATTAAAACCTCAAAGCCATTTCCGAATGGGCAAATACGTGGTTAGTCACGTTTAACCCTTCAAAAACCGAAATTGTTCTATTCTCCAAGAAACAGGTTAACCTAATTAATGCTGTAATGTTTGGTGAGACGCCACTTGAACTCGCAATGTCACACACCCACCTCGGCCTGACCTTACAGGAGGACCTAAACTGGCATAGCCAAATTAATAGACTATGTAAAAAGGCCAACGCCAGGCTATCCCAGCTAAGAAAACTTAAGTATATCCTTGGTAGAAAAAGCCTTTAAATTCTATATAAATCATTTATACTCTCTATTTTAGAATACGCGGATGTGGTATGGGCTGGTGCACCGGATTACCTACTTTCAAAATTGGATAGAATCCACGCCGATGCAGCTAGAATAATATCCGGTCTAACGAGATCTGCCCCAGTATCTACTCTAATTGCAGAACTTGGCTGGGAAACCCTTAGACATAGACGCCATCTCCACAAAATGATCACATTTTTCAAAACTGCAAATAACCAGACCCCAGATACCTATAGGACTTATTACCCAGAACGTTTGAGGACATTTCTCCGTATAGCACCCGGTTCCATACCAATTTTCAACTACCACTTACACACACGGAAGTATTTAAGCGGTCATTTATTCCCTCTTGCATTTCCGAATGGAATGCACTACCTCTAGAAGTTAGACAGACTGAATCACTGAATAACTTTGTTAAATATTTCAATACAGGAGTGTGTAGGCCACCTACGTACTTCAACAATGGCGATAGGGCGGTTAATATAATACACTGCAAGCTGCGAAATTCCTGTAGCGACCTAAATTTTGATAAATACTCTAACTATATTCAAAATACACCTAACTGTTCATGTGGTTATGAGACCGAAGACGCAAACCATCACTTCTTCAACTGTAGTAACTACTCAGACGAAAGACTTGTTCTACAGAGAAATCTTGTGCATCTGCCAATAAGAACGGCCAATGATCTTCTTTATGGTATTCCAAACTAACCGGATTCCGTCAATATTCACCTTTTTCGCAGTGTACAAAATTTCATAAAAACCACGAAGCGGTTTTAAGACCAGACCGATAGATGAGCACAGGAGTCTAAAAGCATCCTTTTCCTATTCTGTTGATCTTTAAAATCAGTGATCATCTCTGTTTATCTCACACATGGCTCATTTCTATTCGCTTGTTTGTCCTGTCTGTCCCGGCAAAAGTAGTGGTGTGGACTCCGTCGGAGTAGCGGTAGTGCCGACATGTGGTCCATAGGCTTGTTGACCCAAACCAGCAGTGTTGTAGTGTGGCATTTCATTTTTCTTCTCCCCCCCCCCCCCCACCCTCACTTCTTTGTTCTGTCGCTTGCAAGGTTGAGTACCCATCAGCTTTCTTCTCTAACTTTGTACATACACAAAATTGTTTCAATATATACATACGTTTTGTTTCGCCATTACATTTTAATTCATGTAACTACTTGTAAACATGTCATAATTTGTAATTGGAAACGTATTTCAAGGAAAGGATATAATCTAGTGCCGGGCACGTGTTATCCAATGCTTTTTGTTGATTATAAACAAATAAAATATGTTTAATCTAAGTTTGCGATTAAAGAGAGAACTGATTAACGTAGCAGAAAGGCAAACTGGACTCCACAGAGTTTGAAACGAAGTGGCATCAACGCTCTTTATTTCGTGCGTTTAAAGAGAGAACTGATAACTAATGTAGCAGAAAGGCAAACTGGTATGGACTCCACAGAGTTTGAAACGAAGTGGCACCAACGCTCTTTATTTCTGTATTTACGGCGTGAAGAGAAAACTGAGTATTGACGAAGCAATAACGCGAGCGTCCCAGTGTGTGAAACAGAGACGCACTAACACCTTATTAATACCGCACTTTAACCGGGCTTCAATTGATTTTATTTATAGGAGTTAGAATTTTAAGAAATTTATTCGCCTTCAGCCGGTTGTGATTAAACAGTCATCAAATTAAAGAACTATTGTAACTGGGAAATGTTAGCATACGGAATAAAGTTGCTATGAGCGTTAACATCAGTATCATTTGGACGAATCTACGTCGAAAACTCAATTAGAATTTCTTATTTTCGATAAAAATGGTAGTTTGCTTCAATGCGCTGTAGAAACCCCAACCCCCATCCCACCCCCACTCCACCCCAATGCGAATTTTAGCAGGGGTGAAATCTCTCTTTAAAATGACACATTTGTTGCAAATTTCCTTCAAGTAGAGCCTGATATCAAGTCACCACGGCCAGACTATAAAGCCCTGACAAAACTTCATTGACAAAAACATTATGGCCGCCCATCTATTTTTAGAAATGTCGGCCATCTTGAAAATGGCCTAATTTTCAGTGGCCAACTATCTCAGTTTTTTCAACTATATCTAAAGAACACATGGCGAAAATTTCATGCTTGTATCATCAAGTGAACTATTTTCATAAAAAATCGCACAAATCCGCTCCACAAAGTCCAATTAAGATGCAAGTGTTTGTTGATAAAAACCTATGATATTAGTAAAAATTAAGCCAAGTTTCCGTTTGTTACTCATAATACACTGGTTATCTATTAAGTGGTTGCTTCAATTAGTTAGCCATAAAAAATCCAAGTTTTGAATGTTAGAACCTGTTATTATGGCCGCTGGACCGAACGGTCATACCATTCCCAAATAAATGTTTACGGCACCCTTGAAGTCGCTTATGGCCGAGACCATAAACAAAATGAATAAAGGAAACGCCTATTCCTTTACCAACACGCACTGTGCGTGTGCACTAACATAGGCTAACATAGGCTTTTCTGTCCAGAACATGGTGGATTCTCACTGCATTAAAAAGTGTTGATTTTTTCCATAACACTTGACGATGGCAAAACGTATTTTCAGAAATTAATATTAGCGGATCACATGAATCTTTTGGTGAGTCCAAGCACTTTTTATTTTCCGTGGGACTGTCGCGAAGTTCAAAGTCTTGAGTTGGGGAAAGGTATGAAGGTGGTGGACCGAGGAGGGGGGGGGGTACATTTTTCACTGAACCTCCCCCGGAGAAATTTTGGAAAATATGCCTCAAATTGCGCCTTTTTAAGTTATTTTGAGTTTCGAAAGAACTCCATTTCACAAGTTGGCGCTCAATCCAGATCGCAGAATTCCGGATTTTATGGGCCGGTGGGTATTTCGGGAGCCCAGGTTCCCCAGCCCCCATCTCTCTTGCTACACCACTGATGGTATGTGCAGATGATAAGGTATCCAGTGTTGAAAAATTAAAGAAAATACATATTTCTGTAATGTTTGTAACTGGAAGTATGAAAAATTAACGTATACGCATTAAACCTTTACCCAACGAATCGGTCGCATCCATCCGTCTAATTTACAAAATAAACAGTTGAAAAAAATATAGTTATGAATTTTTTTTAATAAAACCATATCACGTGATCCCTTCATTGGAACGAGCTCCTCGAGCTCGTTCCAATGAATGTTCACATGATATGGTTTTGTCGAAAATTTTTGAAAATGTTTAAAAACCCATAAATAAAATCATAAAATTTGATATCATGTGCGTTGCGTAAACGGGTTAAACCATTGGCATAGACATTATCGAGCACTGTCAGTGATTGGTCCTTGTGTTTTGTGACCTCTTGACTTGACGAACATAAATCCTTACTTAAACAACAAATGATTGTGTCGTAAGCAAGAAGCAACCAACGCGGTCATATTACATCATTAGAATCCATTGAAATTGTAGATATGTTTAGTTCCATCGCCGCCCTCCTCGGGGAGAGGTAGTACCTTTGTCGAGAGGACCTCCCCTCGCACTGGTCCTCACCCGAGTAGGTCAGGAGGCCCTGAGAAGAGGAAAACAAGGAAGAAGAGCCCGTCCATCAAGCGCAGGGATTCCCGGCGCTTGGAGGCCTTTTTGGAAAAGAAGAGATAGGAGAGCGAGGAAGGGAAAGAGGAAGAAGCAGCCACCATTTCTACTCCAACTCCCACAGACTCACCCATCCTGCCTCCAGCCCCACGGCTGGAGACACCAGATGCGGACGGTCCTGTGGAGACTGAGATAGAAATGGAAGCTGTCTTCTCGCCTCTTCTTGTTCTTCTCTCGCCATCTCCCCTCTGCTCCGAAAGGCCAGGACCAGGACCCTGAAACCATCCAAAGAGAAGCCAATATAGAGAGCGACATCAAATGGCAAAAACACATAGAAGCGGGGGAAAAACACAACATCAAGATGGATAGGATGCATGACGAAATAATGGGAAAAAATAAAGAAATTCAAAGATCAACAACACAAGAGGCAGCACAACAGGCACCTCCACCACCATCAACACCAACAACAGACATAAACACCTTATCACCGTCACAGTCACCTCCTCATAAGAAGAAAACTAAGAAGCACAGACACCGCTAACTTTCCACCTCTCCTTTTCCTCCTCTAACACGATCAGACATGGTTCAAGGCAAAAAATAACATGGAAAACTATGATACAGTTAAAGATGGGTCGAAAGGGCTCGCCCCAAACCGTCCCTGCGCGCCTTCGGTGCGCTAAAACCATTCTTCATTCCATACCGTTTTAACAAGTGAAGCAACAACTGTCTGTCAATGTTTGCTGACGTTCATAAATGAGTTAAAATGGTTGCACACCCATAAAAACATGTGGAAATAAACTGTCTAACAGTGGAGTTGTTGTTTACCTAGCATTGTATTCCATGCAAGGTTTGTTCCTCTAACCCTGTTCCCAAGGAAACTGCCGCATCCACCCGTGTAATATGCAAATTTAGCATTTAAAAAATTTTATTTTCAAAAAAATATTGACAAAACTATATAATGTGACACGTCATTGGAACGAGCTCGACGAGCTCATTTCAACGAGGGGTCACATCATTTAAAATATTTGAAAAAATAATATTTAAAATAATAAATTTTGATATCGGCTGCATTGGGTAAAGGGTTAACTTTTTTACCTTAGATGACTGGAAGGTGACACTTAGACACAAACATTGGATCGTTTCAGGGTCATGCGAAGTTTCGAAATTCGATTCAATTCGATTCGAAATCGTCCCGATGATTCGATTCGATTCGATTTGTGTGCGCCTTTACTTGATATGTCTGTGAACGTGGCTGGGTCGTAGTCTGCGGGCTTGTATGTGAAATAGAATTGGTGAATGAGGGTGTGTGTGTAGACGTGTCCGGGGTGTGAGTATGTGTGATGATGTGTGCATGTGTGAAGGAAGCCGGGTGGAGTGTTGTGGGGGCGATGGTGTGTGTGTGTTAGGTATGTATGGGTGAGGGACTGATGATGTGAGCGGTAGTGAGGGGCTTCTTTTCCTGATTTTGTGAGAACCTAGAAAATAGTGTTTTGGTATCCAAAAAAAAATCTTTTGCTTTCTCCGTGTAATCTCAAAGAAAACAATGAATTAGGGTTTGTCTTCCCGATTTTGGGAGGCCCTGCTTGTCAGGGTTAAACAGGACTCGGGGAAGGGTGAGTGTGCTGATGTGTGTGTGTGTGAGGGGGGGAGGGGGGTCGAGAAGCGGAGTTCTTTAAGTATTATATGAGTCCAGATGTTTTTCATTGTATATTCCATCATACAAGAAATATATGTGTTATGTCCACATTGTGCTTGTACAGAATCTTTTATAGCGAGACGAGACGAGTCGCGATAAAAGATTGTATGCCCACAACCGGAGTCGACTCTTCCTATTTTTTTAAAATAACTAAACATTTTCATTTGCGCTTTGAAAACACAGCATATGCCGCCTCGTTGGAACAAGCTCGTCGAGATCGTTCCAATGAGGTGCAATAAGCTCTATTTGGGAGCTAAATTTTTTTTAAAATAATAAAATTTGATTGGCAACTTTGTGTATAGTATTGGCCGGATATGTCCCTTTTGTCAGGGAAAGGGTTACAAGCAAATTGTGGGGATTTTGTTGGTCACAATTTATTTGAGATCGTTTATCGTCACGGGTGTAGAACGTGGCACCCCGCGGACGTTTAGCTCCCGGGCGTTTCGCCCCAGGATATTTCGCCCACTGAACAATTCGCCCCCCGCTTAATGGCAAAACGGACGTTTCGCCCTCCACATTGAAATTTTATTTATTTGGTTCCTTTTTATCTATTTTATTTACGGTAACTGTTGAATTATTCAATATGATTTTGTAAAGATTTTTTTCCGATCCTACCACAATTGTGACTGACTTTGAGGGGGCTATAATAAATGCCATTGGAAACATCCTCGGAAGTCATGTTAGAATACAGGGTTGTTTTTAACACCTTACGCAACCGACGTGGAGAAAAGTGCAAGCTCTTGGACTTACTATACACTTTACAAAAATAATGACAATGTTAAACATTTCTGTGGGATGTTAGACGGACTTGCTTTCCTGCCTGATATATTTGGGGTTTAACGAACCTTTCGATGGCCAGGGTCACTTCGTATAATACATTTTTACGGGTGGAGGAAGCCGGTGTACGCGGAGATAACTACCGAGCAGCAGCGAGCAACTGTCAGACTTCCCAACGTACCAACTCCACATAAGCAGGGTTAGTAGTGGTTGAAGACAATTGCACCATCAACATGCAGTACGCCTTTCTTTGTACACGGCGCCATGATGCCCCCACCTGGGCAATCGGGATTAAGTGTCTTTCTCGAGGTCACCACTCAGTCACCCCTGGTGGGGATCGAACCGGGTACTTTCTGAGTCACTGTGCTCCTCCATTAACCCTTTACCTAACATGAAAAGCAGACGACACTTGCAAAACAATTCTTGAACAACTAATTTTCTTTCATTTTTTGTCTCAAAAACTTAGGTTATGACCCCTCATTGGAACGAGCTCCACGAGCTCGTTCCAAAGAGGGGTCATAACCTATGTTTTTGAGACAAAAATTAAAATATAATGAAAATTAAATGGCGATTTTTGAGAACAGCGCTGGTCGGTTTTCGCCGTTACGTTGGGTAAAGGGTTAACAAATTGTAACGAAAAGAAACTCTGGCGATCAAACATAATGTATGACTCGACCAATAATAATTGACTCAACAAAGTGGGCGAATGTAATTTACAAATCTTTTAAAATGTTTATTCGGCTCTTCCCCTCTGTCTGGGGTCAATGCATAAACTTATGAGTCAATTATTGTCGATTATCAATCGATTCGTCTTGATGAAAAACTTTGAAACAATTTTCTAAACCTGATAGAAGACTATAGTAGAGCTCACATATTTCAATGAGAAATACATCAAAGGGTGAATTTGGATAACCAATAACTATAACGGGTATTTTATTATATATTGAAAAAAAAATTAACAGTAATTACGTAATAGTGTCTGACTTAGGTTTTTTATATGGGCCTGCGCTAAATTACTCGCCATTTGCTTAACCCTTTCAATGTTATGTTTGTGGATGCAACTTGTCGTACCCAAAATTGTTTTCAGCAAACGTGGTTGATAGAGAACTCAAAATTAATTTAAACTTTTACCTAATATAATAGTAATATTCGTCCAACGCTAGTCACGAAAATCGCCTCTTAGGATTTAATATTTATCCAAATTTCTTTTCTCCAAGACAAAGCTCAGTGAGCTCGTTCTAATGGGAGGTCACAAGCATTGTTTTGGGGTCCAGTTTTTGCTTTCAAATGAAAGCTAATGACCTCCTCGTTGGAACGAGCTCAATGAGCTCGTTCCAATGAAAAATGTCTTAAGCTTTATTTTGGGAACCACGATCTTTGACAAAATCGTACCACTGAGGGTACGTTTTTGGAGACAAAATGGAAATTTTTCACTCAATCAATAAATTTATTTTGCGAATATCGTCGCTTTGTTGCGTTAAGTAATGGCAGTGATGACTCAGCCACGGGGAGAGTGCTGTGCTGAGTTAGTCCAGGGGAACCCAGCTCCATGTGGCCCCCAAACGTTCGAAGAAACAACTTTTTTTTTTTAATATTTTTTAATTTTTTTCTCTTAATTAATTGGGGGCGGTTGTAGTCGGGGTTATTTATTTATTTATTTATTTATTTATTTATTTATTTATTTTATTTTTTTATTTTTTTATTTATTTATTTATTTATTTATTTATTTATTTATTTATTGGGGTTTTAACGACAGTCAAGGTCACCTCGTGTTGGGCAGTTTTACGGGTGTAGGAAGCCGAGTACCCGGAGAGAACCAACGAGCAACGGCGAGCAACTATCAGATTGCCCAACGTACTTACTCCGCACAAGCAGGGTTAGCATTGGTTGAAGACAAGTGCACCATCGACGTGCTGTGTACCTTAGTACGCAGCGCTACCGTGCCCCCACGTGTGCAAACAGGATAAAGTGCCTTGCCCAAGGACGCAACGCAGTTACCCCTTCAGGAGATCGAACCGTGAACCTTTCGGTTTGAAGTCCAATGCCGTACCACTGAGCAACCGCGCTCCCAGTCAGGGTAAGTTTTAAAGGATATCGGAACATAGGTTTTTTTATGATACTCCATTCATTTCATCTTGTAACATACAAAATGTTTTCCGTATTTGCAGTACTTGTTCTCGAGGCCCTACTCCTAGCGCGGGGGCCCTAAATACAAACGGCCAATTGATTTGCGTCGAATATTAACGTGAAACAAGCAAAGTTTTTATCGACAGATAGAAGCCTTCCATGGTGAACGGAAAAAGGCCCTGATGGAGAAAAGCCCTGGTGGAGAAAGCCCTAAGGAGAAAAACCCTGAAATTGCATCTCAGGAGGAAAGCCCTGGTCCATTTTTGCATGGAGTGGAGAAAAGGGCTGATTCAATTTTTTTTCATATTTTTTTCTATTATTTTGTTATTCATTATTTTTCATATGAAATCACATATTTTATTCTTTTTTTTTTCTTTTTTTTTTCTTTATTTACTGTTTTGCCTGTGGCCACTTATTGGGAGGAGCTTGATGAGCTCGTTCCAATGAGGGGTCATAAGCTACGTTTTTGAGACCTAAATTGAAAATCTTTAGTTATTCTAGAATTTGTTTATTAACCAAAGGAAACTGATAAAATAGTAAAAAAAATTCAACCAGGGCTTTTCTCCACCCCTTGAAAAACTAGACCAGTTTTTTTCTCCTTTGTTGCAAAAATGACCAGGGCTTTTCTCCTTAGGGCTTTTCTCCACCAGGGATTTTCTCCGTCATTCGCCTTCCATAAGTTCCAGAGTGAAGGATTTGGATAGTTTTATACTTGATAATCAAACTTTTCTCACACCGGGCCGAACCAACTCTACTACGACCCCAATATCTCTCGGCCGCCACTGTGTAATGCAGCCCTGGTAATTCACCCTCAGCAATCAGCAGTGCCGAGAAAAATGCCGAGGAAATGAAAAATATCCACAGCAAAAATACTGCCGAGGATGCCTTCTCCAGAAAGTCTTGTGGTAGTAGAAACTGCACAACTTCCAGGTTGAGCACAAGGAACCAAACCATGTGGGTTGCACTATGCTGTATTGCTAATCTTACAGTTTGCAGTACAAATTGCAGCATAACCACTAGAAACTACGTGTTTTGCTTCTTCTATGTTGATAACACCAGAATCTGACATCAATTTCTGGAAAGCTCTTACAGAGCTTTCCAGAAATTGATGTCAGATTCTGGTATTATCAACATCGAAGCGGTGAGATACTTAGTTTGTGGTTATGATGCATCTTATTTTTACCCATACCATACATATTGAGCAAGTCGCCTGCTTACTTCCAATATTTTTATTCTTAGCATTCACATGGTTCATGATATTGGCATGATCTAATTGAGTGAAAGATTCTGCACATTGATTGTAATTATATACACATGTACCTCAAACTACTTTCACGTGTTAAAGTTACTTAAAAGATTTCACTTCACCACATACTACATATGCATGGCAATTGAGACGATGCCCTGCCCCCCTGATGATTTTTACACAATCGAACAGGCTTCACAGCAATTGCCGTAGAAGCACCAGTTTTCCACAGCAATTTTTTTGCCGAGGAAACAAGGATGAATTACCAGAACTGTGTAATGACTGAATCATATGGTTATGTCGGCCTGTAGAATTATATATATTATGGCTAGTTTTTCTCGTCGGAGTTGTGAGTGGCGTGTCTTTTATCGACTGCCATTTTTTTTTTTCGTTGCGACAACGTTCATGTTTGATAGCTTCATAGGAAACAGAATAGTGGACGTTTACCCCGTGATGTCGAGACAAAATAGTCAAAAAGGTCTGCTACTGCTGTTACTTTTTGTTCAAAACAAAGCTTATGGATTCCTCTTCGAAACACATCGTATAAAGCTCGTTCCCATCGGGGATATCCGTAAGGTTCTGGACAACAACCGAATGAAAAAAAAGCTTGAATCTCTAGTTTTTCCATTGAATACAGGCAGCAAGTGTCATTGGCTAATGGTTTTGGTGAAGAGTGTGTGTTTCATCCCTAAAGGCCATTTTATACTGGTGGCGAACGTGAAAGTGACAGCGACTCCGATAGCGGTGGTCGCATTTGTTTTATTAACACCAATTTTACTAGAGTCGTTCATACTAAGGGCGAATGCGAACGCTGTCCATTTTTTGTTCGCGCGGAAAACCGCGGAGATTGCCCCCAGAGCGAATTTTGAGGAATTGTTCAGGCGAACAATTCTATTCAGCCAATCAGATTGCGAGGTCAACTGACGTATACATGAGGGAGGAGAAGGATTGTTTATTAACACTGCGAATTTCCGCGCGAATCACCGCTTTCAGTATGAACGATAATTCGCGCGGAAAGTCGCTCCGATATTCGCAGTGGTCGCATTCGTGTTCGCGTTCGCCTCCAGTATAAAATGGCCTTAAGAGTGTTTTTTCATTCCTGAACTTAATGTGTTTATGGGAGGAGGACTCATTCCCAACGGAAATTCCACAACCTTCAGACTTTTTAGCATGTTTTTACTTCGATAAGCATAAACGGACTGTCGTTAAAGTTTTTAAACCAGATGTTTAATCACCCAATCGATATATAGAAATATTGGGAAATTTATTCAGGCCTTAAAATTCATGCGAGAATCAGAATCGATTCGCGCAAATGATTCTCGCAAGCAAAACATAGAGAATCAACTTTCATTCGCGTAAAATGTTAATTTGATCCTTGTCGTATATTCTGGTGTCTTCCCACTAGACCAATTCCCTTTTGACCAATTCCCTTTAGGCCAATTCCAAAAGACCAATTCCCCTTTGACCAACTACATACTGTTATTGATTAAGGATAATAAAGAAAACATTTATTTACTGATAAGCACTTTATTTGATAAAAAAAATATTTATTCGCACAACATACAAAAAATATAGGTTTATAATATTTCAGTTTATAAAATATCAACAAGCCAGAAAATAAGCAGACTATCATCTGAAAAATGAGGTCACCAGAGGGTGAATTTGGTGATGCTACCCTGCATGGCAGGGTAGCATCACTAAATTTACCCTCTGTCAACCTCAATCTGAATTAAGGTCTCAAACATAAACAGAAAGAGGTACCCAGAGGTTAAACTGACCCACTGTATGGGATAGCAACAGCAAATTCCCCCTCTGGGGACCTCATTCTGCAAATGACAGACTGCTTATTTTCAGACTTGAATATCAATAACATTAAATACATTTATAAATATTTATAAATATATCAATTATTGATATAGAATTATTTTAAAAGTAGAACGCTTGAGTTGGTCTAAGGGGAATTGGTCTTTTGGGAATTGGCCTAGTGGGAATTGGTCTAAATGGAATTGGTCTAGTGGGAATGAACCTATATTCTAAAAGTGGCTGTAAAAAGCCAGGGGAATTCCTAGCCGTTGCGCCCCTCTCACCTTTAATAGTAGCAAATTTTCATTCAGCAGTTGTGTCTAGTGAAGTCGTAGCTGCCTGCTACGTTGCTGTAATTTCCATCAGCAAAACCACCAACTGCACCAACTGCATGTGTGTTGGAACATGTTCTGCGCATACGTGTATGACGGGAAACCCATCAAAGTTGAAACTGGGTCCCTAAAAAGGTTAAACTCTCTTAAATCTATGAATATAACTTTGGCTTTTTACAAAAGCCTTGTTACATGTCGCACTCGCTTGGGTAAAACAGTATTCTCAAATTCTAAATATTTAAGAATCTCTCCGGGTACTCCAGTTTCCGCCCCCCCCCCCCCCCCCGTAAAACTGTCCGACACGAGGTAACCCTCGCAGTGAAAAGTGTAGTTAAACTCCAATAAATAAATAAATAAATATTTAAGGAATGTAAATTGATTCTCTCAACAGGAGTTCGCGAGAATCAAAACTGATTCTCGTGAATCGTGACAAAATTTAGGGCCTGTTATTGATTAATTTATTCATTGTGTTTGGGGAGAGCGGAAACGACAGCCAAACTTTTATCGTGTCGGTCCGTTCTATGGTTAGAGAGAGCCAAAGTACCCTGAGAAAATCGCCCTGAGAAAAATATTGGCCCGACCATAACACCCAGATCCCGAAGGGATCTGTGTGTTATGGCCGGGCCAATGTTTGGACCGTTCCGGCGCCCCTGAAGCTGCTGCAAGTTAGCAATGGAGAGTATAATATAGCTGTCGGTCTCTCCCACTTACGAACATCGCACAAACAGGGTTGCAATCGGTTGAAGGAAGTATTGGGAACAGAAAGAAAACTGATATATTAATTAAATTAATTTATAATTATTTATTTATTCATTAAAATTTATGTGCAGTGCTAGCAATCAGCGATTGATCCATTGTCGTAATGTGTTCACAGTTAGGAGAACTGTTGGATTGCTCAAATCGATTCAATCGTTCTACATGTTTCTTGTGGCTTTCATCACTGGGGAATAAATTGGGGTAATTAAATATTGAATCAAAAATCATTCTTCCCATATACAGACGAGTAATATCACGTTGAAATTTAATCAGTCTGAAATTCCATTATAATCGAACCACTAACCTAAAGTGTGTTGTTATTCCGTGTTGAGTTGCTTTAATTAAATCGTTACAACTATTTTAGCAAGGTCTCTGATTTTCTGAACTTGTTATGGGATATTAAAGTTCCAATATATTATGATGAGATAAAAAAATTTCACACTAGGTGGAAAACTCACTTTTTCGATCAGTTATATTACAGAATGATAAAATATGCTGGTAATGTATACCCCATTTGAGTACAACTGTTAATATTCTCTTCTGACCGATCTCAGGGGCGTACCAAACAATTGTGATTAACTCCCTTCACACTGATGTCAAAATATCCAACTTCCAAGTAGCCATTTGTCCCATAATGCAACTGAGAATTTAACTAATTCATTCTTGTTTGACAGAGCTCAGTGAGCTCTGTCAAACAAGATTGAATTGGTAAAATTTCTAATTGTATTATGGGAAATATTTGCACATTGAACATGAGATATTTTGACATCAGTGTTTAAGGGGTTAAGGTATCACAGCACTAAATATTTTCCCATAGGAGATCATTATAACGTTCAAGCGAAAGACATTATGAGCGCATCATTTTAACTTTGGCATTTAAATATCTTTGTCAAGTATAGCCCCTTCAGACAACTTTGTCTGACCCGAAAACACGAGGTCATGCAACAAATAAGAGAGAAAAGCTCTCAGAAAGGGAAGTGCCGGTCAAGTGCACATATTTTTTAAGGAAATTCCCAACAAAGCCACACCAAAAATCAATTGTATTACTTAGGTCCAAAAGTCATCAAATCACCCTTTTTATTTATCAGGAATATTCAACAATAATGCAAGAGTCATTAGAATGTTTCAAATGTTTATTGACATAATATATTTTCCCAATGCTGCTTATTTTTAGAGATTGTATCATTCCCGAGGGCAACATTTCAAGGCGTGTAACTCTAATTCAAATATTTACTGCAGCGATACCTTAAGCGGGAGCCTGACAAACGTTTAGGCCATCTGTCTAGATCTGTAAGGAATCCGATGAGCTGTTTATTTACCCACTTTTCGTGGTGGTTGTGCGCTGCCTACCGTTGATGAAATGTAATGCCCCTTTACTCACAAAGATGTACAGATAGTCTTTCGTACCCTAGTTATGGATATTCCAAACAATAAGTATTTAATTCAACTTTAAAACATCAAGATATTGACATAATAGGTAATCAAAAATTGGTCAACGGATGTCTCGACTGAGCAACTTATCTTGCGTTTATTCAACGAAAATGAATGGTTATATTTTTTAAGATTCAATTTGTGTAGAATGTCAGTTGGTCCGAAAAGCGAACCATAGGTTCGCTTTTCTGCCAACTGAAATGTTCCAGACATGTGAATTTAAACACTGACGATGGACTATTTATGGGCTAGACTGGTTCCAGGTCATAACAATGTCGAATTCCTCACTGAATTTGATTGGGGGCTTGAGAGTTTGTGGGCATTTGAGGTTGTCAGAAATCGTCGAGGAGTACAGGCTTGCTAAAATCCCTAGCTGGGGGTTCTGCGAATTCCTTATACAAACCTATCATGGTACACAACGATGTTGCCCTAAAATATCCTGGTGTCCATGTATATTTGCGTGGTATACCGGGATATTTTGGGCCAACACACCGTGTACTACACTGCAAAAAATATAGGTTCTCTTTAGAATCAAAACTGGTTCTAATCTTTTCCCTGAGATGGAACCAGTTCTGTTTAAACAGTATTTATTTCAAATCAAATAAATTTACCAAGATTAGCATTCAACGAGGGGTCTAACCTATTTTTTTGAGACAAAAAATGAAAAAAATAATGAAAATTAATTGGCGATTTTTGAGAATAACGCTGGCCGGTTTTGGCCGTTACGTTAGGTAAAGGGTTAAAAGAATAATACATAGACTACAAAGAGTACGTCGTGTGGAAGTGAGAGTTTGAAATTTTTTGAAATTATGTGTATTTGATACACAGTCTCTCTCTCTCTCTCTCTCTCTCTCTCTCTCTCTCTCTCTCTCTCTCTCTCTCTCTCTCTCTCTCTTTCCCTCTTTTTTCCAGCGTTGGGACGTCCTTCAAGACGGGCTCCGCCCCCCTTCTAGCCGCCCCCCCCCCCACAATGCGGGCCCTGCGGGCCCATCACCCTACACCACTGGGCGGGGGATGTGTTCGACATAATCAGCTTTCACCAATTTTTCTCCAAAGTTTGATTCAGTTGCCATGGAAACGGGATTTTTCCAATGATCGCCCACTCTCAGCTTGTACTCCATGGTGGAGTGGACAATGAAGCCCAGGTCATTGTAGTTCCAGTGGTATAAAAATTGGCCATGAGTCCAACCAAAAATTTAAATCGTAAAATAATGGATCAAAACCGGTCTTCTTATCTGGATAACTAGATCCAGTTGAGACATCACTAGTGGGAGTGAAAGGGAGTATAAAAACTCAATTCAGTACATCATGTAACTGCTGGACTAGTGATGAGAGTATGGGTCATTTTGATGAGGATTTTTCTTACGGCTTTGGGAATGGTGCACAGGCGACTCAAAATGAAACGTTTTGGGGGAGCGGTGGCTCAGTTGGTAGAGGTGCAGGTTGCAAGCCGAGAGGTCCTCGGTTCGAATCCCACCTGCGGCAACCGCGTTGCGTCCTTGGGCAAGACACTTCACCCCGATTGCCTACGTGGGGGCACGATGACGCTGTGTACTGAGGCGTACTGCACGTCGATGATGCGCATGTCTTCAACCAATCTAACCCTGCCTGTGCTGCGGTGCAGAGTTCAGAGTTACGATGTTGGAGAGCTGACAGCTGCTCGTCGTTGCTCGGTGGTTCTCTCCGGGTACTCCGGCTTCCTCCACCCGTAAAACTGTCACGGTCACGATTAGCCATTGTGCATAAGTATGTGACCTTAAACACAAATAAATAAATAAATAAATGAAACGTTTACCGTCATTCGGAAAAAAATTGTTTTATACTTTTTTTTTCATTTGCTCTCTGTATTCTTTTTGGTGAGCAGGGACGCCGGAATCACGGAGGCAGAGGGGACAGATGCCCTCCCTACCTTCCGACCACAGGGTGAGAAAGGGGCAGACAATGCCGTTCCCATGTTCATCATTCAATTTTATTCAAAGATTTATTGTCGAAGTAAAGCTAAATTACACCCCAAATCTGTTCAGGGAACTTTCAAAATTTAATGGGGGAGTTCTGGGGGGGGGGGGGGAGGTGCCCACCAAACTCTCCCATCTCGGGCCTTCGGCCTTCGAGGCATGCATGCATGCATCGTTATGTCACGGCGGGGCTGCAAGTGCGAGTAAATTCCGCACCCCACCCACCTAACCAACCCCCCTCCCAGTCCTGAACTTGATCTTAAGTGCTTCCGGCGTCCCTGTTGGTGAGTGTCTGTAATAACAGCTTAATATTTGAAGACATATTTCAACTTTTTAGAAAGTTTAAAAAGGAACAGGTGCTTCTGCAGGGATGCTGCGGGAACTCCTTCAGGCTATAATAAAATTACCATCACAGCGGTAAATAGGTAAGTTTTGCTATATATACAGATGGGCAAGCAAAGATGTGGCTAAAATGTCTAGGTACGGGAGGTCCCCCCCCCCCCTAAATTTGAACAGTACCCCCCCCCCCCCGCCCCAATGCCTCAACATCAACCTTCGTGAGAATTTTCCAACTGCTACCTGTTAATTTCCAACTGTTGAAGAAATCCGAATGCTCCCCTCCCTCTACCCTTGTATTTATTTATTTGTTTATTGGGGTTTAACGACGCTTACGACAGCCAGGGACATCTCGTGTCGGACAAGTTTACGGGTGGAGGAAGCCCGTGTACCCGGAGAGAATCATACAGCAAAGGCGAGTAACTGTCAGACTTCCCAACGTACTAACTACACACAAGTAGGGTTAGCATTGGTTGAAGACAAGTGCATCATCGACGTACAGTAGGCCTTAGTACACAGCGCCACTGCCCCCCCCCCCCTCCCCCGTGGGAAATCGGGATTAAGTGCTCTGGGACACAACGCAGTTACCCCAGGATCGAATCGTGGACCTTTCGGTTAGAAGTTCAATGCTGTAACCAGTGTGCCGTTTATCGTCACTAATTTCTTTGTGCGCAATTGCCATATTGAATGGCATCCAAATCATGGCAGGTTCTCCTGGTTATTCATAGCAAACATTGGCAATGTTTCTGCCAATGGACCTCCGGGTTACCCGGAGGTCCATTGGCTGAAAATTTGCTTGTGCACAGGACATATGTACAGAATTTGATAGCCTTACTATGGTCATAACGCATAGATTAACGCGCAGATCGACGTGCTCTTTGTGCGCATTTCACGACAGGACTTCTAGTTTTAACTGTACCGATTAACCGTGGTTAAATGCAAAATGCAATACTTTTCTTCAGCTCATAGCAAAGGGTTATTCTGATATGGGATAAATTATCGTAAAGTCAACAGTCATTTGCCATTGGGTACATAATATCATTATCCTTGCGTCAATTTTCGGAAGATCTTCAAGTAGATTATGACACCATTGTCGCGTTTGTGTTACATATGGAGACTTTTATTATAAAGTATACAATTGTAATTATTAATTTATGGTCTCTAATGATGTTTGACTGTCCTAAGAGTACTTGGGGATGTCAAGTAAATTGATGTCCCGACTGTTTTAATGCGATCTTAAATCGCCAAGCTCCATTGTGAAACAATAATGATTAGACGAACAGATAATCGAGTTGAAGTTAACGCTGTGAACGCTGAACAACTTCCATGTCCTGCAAGGGTCAGAGCAAATTTCCTTCGGAGGATGAACTACATTGTATGCAGGGTGTCCTGTCTGCACAGACTTGCTCGAAATACACTTCGTCCCTGAGTACCAATGTGATCTATGTGCCAGTAGGCACACAGAACACATCGGAACTCAGGGGACGACCTTTTGTGAACGTTATCGGCCTCAATCTGCAAGATTATCTTCACGTCGTAAACTGATGTACCTTTCTCAACACATCTCTCTCATTCATGTTCCTCGCTTATTTTGGGGTTTAATAACACTTCCATTGTGTCGTATGGACATTTTCACAGGTGGAGGAAGCTGGGTAATCCAGAGAAAACCACCAAAGCAAATAACTGTCATAATGACCGATCGTAAGCGGAGTTCGCGTTAGTTGTGTATAATTAAACTTTTTTCTGTTCATGCATTTTCAGACAAAATGATTGGCTAAAGTATTTCTTTCTTTTTTTTCTTTTCATAACACGATGCACCGAAAAAAAAACGCCTTTAGGACCGGCCTAAACCACGCCCCCAATGTCTGTCTTAAAAATTACGCTGCACAGGTTGAATGGAAATGAACCCCTGCATGCTCATGTTGTTTCACCATGAAAAGTAATTAATATTTATCTCATCATATTAAAAGACTTTCAAAATAATATTTAATAAACAATGAAATACTTATCATGCTTTTTATTCCATGTAAAATTTGTTTATATGCAATAGATGATCGTCTGCGTTCATCGTTTTACCCAAATCAAACGTAACCAATGGCCGGTCATGATAATCCACAAACGAAATTCACACCAACAAAACTTTCCAATTTCCAAACAGCCTGAATGAACTCTTTCTGAGACAAAGTTCAACCAACTTCATGTCATCTGAGTTTATATCGAACTCCTCATTTATAAACTGTGTTTTTCAATTTCTCAGGGAATGGTCAAAAGCAGAATTAAATTTAATTCAGTGTTGCTTTCAATGATAGCATGCTTACGTCAAGTGGAAAAGGAGATTGAAGTTTTGTGTGGGTATGGACTTTGACGTTCCTTTTAACTTACGCAGTTCATTGGGCAATAAAAATGTTGATGACACAAGAGCAATGTTCAGTGAAATGTATCGTTATTGCAAACATAATTTATAAAACTATAACTTTTTATTCAGTTATCACTAGGAAGCATGATGCGACTTAGTCTTTATTTGAACTACGCCCATTTATACAGTTTGGCCTTTGTTTTTTTGGGGTTTTTTTTGTTTTGTTTTTTTAGTTCATAACTCAAGAAATAGACAGAAACAAACGATCATTCCCTATAAAAAGCCGATTCATGGCCACACCTCCTGTTTTCCCGCAAGTGCTCACGCTGCCGGGTGCCAATTTAGCCACTTACCCTAAAAAGTCTGATCTGGCACCCCAATAAGTTTCTTTCACTTGTAAAGGGAAGCCATTTTGACAGCGAAGAGCACAAGTGATGACCAAACAAACAAAAACTAGAGGGGTTCATTCCCACTAGACCAATTCCCTTTAGACCAATTCCCACGGTTCATGCCCACTAGACCAACCCCCACTAGACCAATTCCCTGTAGACCAATTCCCAAAAGACCAATTCCCACTAGATCAATTCCCTCTAGACCAACTGTTAAATTATGTATTAGAATAGATGAATACAGGATATAAAGAAAGAAAAGAAAAGGAATTATCAAGTTTTACTTTTACAAGGGACATATTTCAACACTTTTGCTTTTCAATACATTGTTTTTATAGCTATTTGGGTGCTTTTCATTGACCTTTGATGTTTATGACTATGTGAAAACTACATGAATATCTAGCCAGGCAACATTCCCAATAAAACTCTGGAATCATCACCATACACTGGCCCACCATACTAATAATAGTGTAGAGGGGTGGCACTGTAAGCTAAATCGAATAGTTGGAAAATCTCATCCAAACATATATGAACTAATTGACATTTTCAAACAGGAAACTACTGTCAACCAGGTTAAATTTGCACAATGAGAATGTGGTGCCCCTCCTCCAAAATGCTAGAAGAAATACAATTGCATTGATGAACGACTCAAAAGGCTAAAAACTAAATTATGTGATGGTGAAGTGTGTGTAAATGAGTTTCTTGATCAAGCCAAATATATGTGCTCTGTATGAATTAGGATACCTAGTGACTATAGGAAACTGTAACTCCCTTCACTATAATTAATGTGACTAAATTTTTAATTATTAGGGAATTGATACATTCCTATATTCATCAAACATTTGATAAAAGTAATCCCTATTAATATTTCTGTCATTCCAGTAATTTTCATTATCCAAGTTAAGCTTTGTGATCTCTAGATTATAGGAAAGTGTCAAATCACCATTCATTAAATATCTCTGTCAATGAAGTAAGTTTCACTCGCCAAATTACTACTCAATAAAACAATGAACAAGGTGACCCTCTTCCCAAAACAATGTCGTCTATTTGTCTGCATATTTTTTTGCCATATCAGTGCTTTGTTATGCCAGTACTTCATATCACATTTTTGAACTTTGATTTGTGTTTTCCATATTTTATGATTTCTGCTTATGCATGTCATCTTACTTGTGCTCTGTATATTTTTGTTTTTATTTCGGTTTATGATATTATAATTAAACTTTTTTTCGGTTCATGCGTTTTCAGATAAAACGATTGGCTCACACGATTCTGTTTTTTCTATTCATAACTCAATGAACCGAAAAAAACACAATTAGGTCCGCCCCAGCCACGCCCCTAAAATACCAGTCTTCGGAGTTGCAACATGGTGTCAAATCAATAGAAGTTAGAACACTGGCACGTTCTAAATGTGAAAAAGAAAAAGAAATTTATATTACTAATTTATCACCATGAACTTATTTATAAAATATTTAAATGACCGTGGTGGGTCAATTTTTCTTTTTCTTCACAACTGTATTTATGTGACAAAACAATTTTTACGCACACTGGGTGATCGTCTGCGTTCATCGTTTCACCCAAATCGATTGTAAACAATGGCTGGTCACGACGAATACGGCAATTTTGAAATTGCAAAATTTGAATACGGCAATGTCATCTGGCTTTATATCTAACTCCACTTTTACAAACTGTGCTTTTCAGTTCTCGGGAAACGGTCAAAACCAAAATACAAAGTAATATTACTGATGGCCTACTTCCACCTACCACGGAACGTAACTTTTACGTGAAGTGAACAGTTGAATGAAATTTGAGGGAGGCGTGGCTTATGACGTTTTCTTTGCATTACGTAATTCATTGGTCAATAAAAAATTTAATGACATAAGTGCATTTGACTTGGAAAGTGTGTGAATTGCTACCTGCATTTCAATAATATGCGCCCTCTTTTATGCCAGAAAAATAATATGTCTACCAGTTTTAGTTTTTAAGTCTTTGTTCGCTGAAGTAGAGGACGACTAACACTATTTATTTATTTGGGTCGCGAACGTTTAATTATAAGGAATGATCGTTTCTTTTTGTCTATTTCTTGAGTTATGAATCCCCAAAAACAAAGTCCAAACATCGCGTAAATGGGCTACGCCCATTTACACAGTTTGGACCTTATTTTTGAGGGTTCATAACTCAAGAAATAGACAAAAAGAAACGATCATTCCTTAAATGAATAAAACATGTTGAAATAAATCAATTTTTTCTATTTTAATACACACTTTGATAGTTGGTCTTCAGGAGCTAGTCCCCATTATGTATTAGAATAGGAAAATAGATGAATCAAGGTATATATATCATGTAATCTATTCTAAGGCATAATTTAACAGTTGGTCTAGAGGGAATTGGTCTAGTGTGAGTTGGTCTTTCGGGAATTGGTCTAGAGGGAATTGGTCTAGTGGGAGTTGGTCTAGTGGGAAGACACCGGAAACAGTTTCAAGACGACAATAAAGATCTGCTGATCGTTCCTCCAAGGAGACGCTCAAGGCGAGGTCACACGCCGAATGTGGAAACAACTGAGGGATATTTCACGATATCCATTGGGTCGATGGAAATCGAGATATATCTTTTAGATTATTTGCGATAATTCACAGGCTAACATATAATAAAGTAAGTTATTACTTCTTTTGTCAATAAGGTGTTGAAAATTGTACTGAAATTCTATTTAATTGTCAGTGAGCGGTAATGAGGCAATGGTTTTCTTTTAATAAAACGGTGTAGGTTATCAACTTTACAGAAGGTTGTATTTAATTAGATAAAATACTTTGCGACGGTATGAAGAATTTAACTAATGAAATACTGCCTTATGTAAAGACTCGCGCTCCGTAAAGTCCAGCGGATTAAACGTAATTAGTTAATTAATCTGTTATTATCTAAGTGCAAGAGCAGCTATATGTACGTGGAGAGGGGTTTGTAACCAAATCACCCGCGGGGTGAAGTTATCACCCAAGCTTTAACTTTCAAATTTTGTACATATCGACAAAAAACACAAGCAATGTTTCAGCCGATGGACCTCCGGGTGTAACCCGGAGGTCCATTGGCTGAAACTTTGCTGGTGCTAGTTGTGCTTTGCAACAAATTTGCAATTATTGCTCGGCTGGAATCTCCACTCTGCGAATGATTTATTATGTATTATTATTTATTTATTGGTGTTTAAGGTCACATATTTCTGCAAAATGGCTAATCATGACCACGACAGTTTTACGGGTGGAGGAAGCCTGAGTACCCGGAGAGAACCACTGAGCAACGGCGAGCAGCTGTCAGCTCCCCAACATACTAACTCCACACAAGCAGGGTTAACATTGGTTGAAGACAGGTGCACCATCGACGTGCAGTACGCCTTAGTGCACAGAGTCACCGTGCCCCCACATGGGCAATGGGGGTGAAGTGTCTTGCCCAAGGACACAACGCGGTTCCCGCAGGTGGGATTCGAACCGAGGACATCTCGGCTTGAAGCCTGTACCTCTACCTACTGAGCCACCGCGCCCCCTGCGAATGATTTAGTGATAATACACTCTCCACGTACTGTATATACCGACATTATTCAGCCTGGCCATAAACTGCATCAGTTGTACAGATTTTACTAAAGTGACCGTCTTTTTAGCCTATCGATGATTTCGTCAGAACTTTCGCGTTTTGCCTGCTTTTTTCAGTGACCACTTGTCCGTTCATTCTTGGAATAATTGCCAGATTATTTTTCAAAACTCAATCAATTTATTTGGATCAGATATCGAAGTACATCCCTCCCCTCCCATTAACGTTATGGCACTAAACACCTTGTTTGGCACTAAAATATCGGGTATGGCTAAAAGATGTGGCACCAGACAGAATTGGCCAGCTTAAACACTGTTTCCCGGCCAGTGGATTCCAGAAACAATCAGGGACCGAGAGATGCCATGAAAGATATCTCTTTCAGATGTCACCGAAATGATGGCCGATTTCCGGCTATGGTATGGAAGATAGCCTGTCTTTAATACCTTGAAACATACCAACAATGAAAAGATGCCATCTGTAGACGCCATCACGTACCGAGAGATACCACGAACAGAGATACCTTTCCTGTGCGGGATATATTATAGGTCTAACGATATCATCGATGGTGTGTATCTTCCATACCTCGGTATCTTTCGCCTCTCCGGTATCTTTCTTATTGTTAGATAAGAAATGCGTCTTTAGATACCCTCGGAGTCTACGGACGTGACAACCGTTACTTATTCCCAGTTCCTTATTCGACATTCGTTATCAACCGATACAATCGGTTGAAACGGATGTCGAATAAGGAACTGGGAATAAGTAACAGTTTTCATGTCCGTGTAAAAATACTGAGGACATTTTGGGTGATATGGTAAAACTGGGTTAATGTCACAAGTTAACCATAGAAGATTTAAGTTACCAGAAGTGGTGTTAATTCAGTATGGCCACCGTGAACTGGTCACTTTCTACGAGTGGTCAATAATTCCGCGGACGCAATAATATTCGATTCCAAACACTAATTATAGGAATAATCATCAACAATTTAATTAATGAAGCACCGGGTACAACCTGGTGCTTCATTAATTAAAATTTTGCTGATGATTTTTATTTCCTGTCAAACGCCACTGCCCACGCGTGGATTACGACAAATCCACGGCGAGTGTATTGTAAGTTTATTTAACATTCTGTGAATATGATTCTGGGTTCTAATGAGACAAAAGGCAAAATAACATTTTAGGAATTACAAACTTCACGGGCATTTTCAAAAAAACTGTTCAGCATGTCTTTTTTCCGCTTTCCACCCACCTCTGCATGTACAAAAATATTTCTTTTAACGGACACTGAAACAATAAAATTAAAAATCTGCTGGTGACCATAACAATATTGCGAGTTTTGATTCTAGCAGGGTTGAATTTCTCTGGTTATTCATACCCCCACCCCCTCACACCACCTCCACCCCACCCCACCCCACAAACACTTTTGATGAATATAAAATTGAAATACTGTGGTTCGTGGGCACTGAAAGTTTTGCAATTCCACACACTATTGTCGATATATATTTCTAATACCTCCCCCCCCCCCCCACCCCCGCCCCCAATGATATACTTGTTGGTAACCACACAAAAACACTTCATATTCTCAGAACAAAAGTGCATGTTTAATTATACAGTCCGCGTCTCTCAGAATAAAATGAATGCACCTGCGGCAGAGTGTGTTACAACAGAATTAAAAGCGATTCTGCAACAAATTCTATTTTTTAACTCTACACTTAAAACTAGAAGTTCTGTCATGAAATGCGAACAAATGGCACGTCGATCTGCGCGTTAATCTTCGCGTTATGGCCAAAGTGAGGCTATCAAATTATGTACATATGGCCTGTGCACAAGCAATGTGTCAGCCAATGGACCTCCGAGTAACCCGGAGGTCCATTGGCAGAAACATTGCCTGTGTTTGCTATGAGTAACCAGGAGAACCTTCCGTACTATGGATGCCATTGGATATGGAAATTGCGCGCAATTCCTACGCACAATTAAGCCTAGATAAGCGCACAGTTCGTGACAGGATTTCTAGTTTTAACTGTACTTGATTTGTTATTTTTGCAGGCAAATGACAGTTCAGATGAAAAGACGTCTGTTTTCATCGATACCTTGCCCTTCAGAGGGAAGAATGCATACTCAAAATTCTGTGACACATTGCAGATGACAGGACACACGTTCTTAGCTGACTTTCTCAGAGATGAAGGTAAACAGACAATACTTTGAAGCATCAACATTTAATTGCTTCTGCTGCAGCTAATGAAATGAAAACAGGTTAAATAAAGCACAAAACATTAGTATCCACCGCAAAAACGAAGTTTACGGGGGATCTAGCAATGGGGTCCGTCCGTTCGTCGGTCCGTCTATCCGTGGCAACTTTAGATGTCTGTATCTCGGTCAGTGCATGTCGAATTTGCATGAGCTTTGGTATGCTGATAGACCATCTGGGCGGAAGGACATTCACGAGTAACGGGTTTTAGTCAATCATTTTTTACTCCAGTTATGTGCCCTTTTCGACTTTGAAAATTTCAATTTTTATGGATTCTGCATGATCACTTTAGTAGTGTATGCCGGATCTGAATTATCTTTGGTATGCTGATTGTCCACCAGGGTGCGAAGGATATACACAATTAACAGGTTTTGTTCAATCATTTTTTCTGGACTTATGGGATTTTTCCAACTTGTTTACACTGAAAATGATGGAAGATACATGACTGTCTCAGTTGGTGGCTGCACTTTGTTTAACTTAATTTATTCAGATGCCAAACATTAACGTCTGTGGGATTACATGGAGATCAGTTTCACACAATTCAAGTAAGTAGCGGTGTGGGTTGTCCTCGACTCGGGTAACATTTTGCTCTAGGTATAAAGGCCCAACACTTTGTATACAGTAGCCTTCATTCACATCCATTTCACACTTCAGACTTCAGAGCGTGAGCATGGAAATATCTGCTAGATTAGAGAAAGCCATATCAGCTCTGGCCGTCTCTTGTCCTATCTCCTGGGCTATCCAGGAAAAAGGCAAGAGCGTCCAACTGACCATGGAATTCATCATCGAAGAGAATAATACACCACCCTCTTCGGGGAGAGGTAGCACACTTGGCGAGCGGATCCCCGCTCCCACTGGCCCTCACCCAAAGAGGCACGGAGGCCCTGAAAAGAGTGAGAGGAAGAAAAAGAAGAAGAGCCCTTCGACCAAGCGCAGGAGCGCCCTGCGCCTGGAGGCCTTCCGGAATAGGAAGAAAGAGTTGAGTGAGGGGGTTGAGGTTCTGGAGGCAGCCGCCAGTTCCCCTCTTAGTCCCACTGGCAGACCCAACCAACTGCCAGCTCCTGAGCCGGTACAGTTGGATGTGGGACGTCCAGTGGAGATTGAGGAGGAACTGGAAGTTGCATTTTCACCACCTCCCACCTCTCACTTCCCTCTTCCTTCACGACCGGATAGCCCGGGAGTGGCAGTCAGAGCAGAACAGCCACCGGAGTCCGCTGAATCACGCGAAGAGAAGGTCCTGAGGAATTGCGACAAAACCATGGCCGAGACCGAGGCATTCAAAAAACAATCCGCTGAATTATCCAGAATGGCGCAGAAATGGATAGAGAATATGAAAAAGCAAAAACAACAACAAAACCATGAAACAGCCTCTCCATCTCCATCACCATCACAGCCACCTCCAAAAAAGAAGTCTCGCAAAACAAAGAGGATAAGCTGCTTCCTTCTCCATTCCTCCTTTGCCACGCCCAGACAATCAAAAATCATCTAAAGTTAAAGAGGATCGAAAGGGGCGTGCTCTCCAAACCGTCCCTGCGCGCCTTCGGCGCGCGAAACCATTTGATCATCGCAGTAGCCTGTATTAGAAACATTGCACGCCTTAAAATTAACTATGACAAAATAGTGGTCCTCAAGGAAGACTAGTCCATCCACCGGAGTCGACATGCCACGCAATAATTATTATATTAATACCGTTTTATCTTTTACCCAAAATAACGGTCAAACCCGAATAGCGCTATTCACAAAAATCACATTCAATTTCCATTATATTTTCATTTTTGGGGGTCTCAAGCACATAGCTTATGACCCCTCACTGGAACGAGATCGTTGAGCTCGTTCCAATGAGGGTTCATAAGCTATGTTTTTGGCGCAAAAAAATCATACAAATTAGCTATATAAGAAGTTTTTGCAAGTGTGGTCTACCTTTCGTGTTACAGTACGTGTATTATCAGTTACAGAGAGTGTATTATCACTAAATCACCCGCAGAGTGGAGATTCCACCCAAGCAATAAATAAAAATTTGTTGCAAAGCATAACCAGCACAAGCAAAGTTTCAGCCAATGGACCTCCGGGTTAAACCCGGAGGTCCATTGACTGAAACATTGCTTGTGTTTTTGTCGATATGTACAAAATTTGAAAGTTTTAGCTTGGGTGATAAATCCACTCCACGGGTGATTTAGTTACAATCCACTCTCCACGTACTGTAGATAAAGGGACAAACCAGGGAAAAATTTGTGACCCATCAGGATTCCAATCATTTCCATTCTTGAATTTAGAAATAACGAAACAGCATTATGGTAAGAAAATCGCTTAACAGGGCGCGTTGTGCTCCGTCACTCGAACTAGGGCTGCACGATATTCAAAAAAATACCGCAGTATACCGGTATATCGAAAACTGTGCAGAAATATGAACACAAGTACCACAATCGTGACTCGAGGCATCACAGTCGGAACGAATAAGCACGCCTTGATGATGCAGTTCGAAAAACAATTACCCAACTTTTAAAATAATTCTATATCAATAATTTGATATATTTATAAATGTTTATAAATGTATTTAATGTTATTGATATTCAAGTCTGAAAATAAGCAGTCTGTCATTTGCAGAATGAGGTCCGCAGAGGGCGAATTTGCTGATGCTATCCCATACAGTGGGCCAGTTTATCCTCTGGGTACCTCTTTCTGTTTATGTTTGAGACCTTGATTCAGGTTGAGGTTCACAGAGGGTACATTTAGTGATGCTACCCTGCTGTGCAGGGTAGCATCACCAAATTCACCCTCTGGGGACCTTATTTTTTCTGTAAAATGTTATATGTACTGAGCTGTGCTGAAATGTTATAAACTTATATTTTTTATGTTATGCACATATTTTTTTTATCAAATAAAGTGCTTATCAGTAAATAAATGTTTCCTTAATTATCCTTAATCAACCTTTAATCAATAACAGTATGTAGTTGGTCTAAAGGGAATTGGTCTTTTGGGAATTGGCCTAAAGGGAATTGGTCTAAAGGGAAATGGTCTAGTGAGAAGACACCGTTCAAGCTTGTTCAAGGTTGAAACGTTGTCATTGACACCACAAGCCTCAACTACTCCTAATTGTAATGCTTGAGTACCTTCCTTTTGATTTACAATGTTCAACATATATTTCAGAACACACATCAGACTTTGTCGACATCCACGATTTATTTAAGAAAATACCACATTTAGACAAAACCTTAAATGACAGAATTAAAGAACAATTAGAGGAATATATAATAGAAAAGGTAAGATAATTTATTTTCTGTAATTTGTTAAGGTCAAATTAGTTGCACTCAAGTTAGTCAGTAATTATTACGAAATAATTGCGTGACATATATTAATGGAGTTAATGAAAACGTAACAATAGTTTAATTGGTGTAGGACTTCTAAAAGGACTGGAACTGTAATAAAACTATCCTCGCATCTTTATACTGCAAAGATTCCCATCAATGCAAGATCAGAGCACTCCAAATTTCAATGTCATTCATAAAGCAATTACAACTTTATTTAAGCGTCCAGTAGTAGTAGTGTAGTAGAAGTTGTAGTAGTAGTAGTAGTAGTAGTAGTAGTAGTAGTAGTAGTTAGTAGTAGTAGTAGTAGTAGAATCTTTATTACTGTGACATGTGCAACATTTTGTAACAAAGAACAAATTGATTGGTATAAAAAAGCACCCGACCTATTTGGTCTATATGTCGCATATAACAAGTATTTTTTTCTTAACACTCTGGGCTGTCCTCACATACACTTCACCATACTCACTCCCATGTACTCTTATTCATTCACTCACCCACTAAAAAGATAACGCCCCCCCCCCCCATCGGGTTTATACGTCACAAATAGCAAGAGTTTTTCTTGACACCCGGGTTTAAGCGTCTAACAACCTTATCGGCCTACCCCAACGTGCGTCACGTGAGGGATGGGCATATGACACATTTGTTTCCAAAACAATAAGCACGTGTGGCGTTGAATAGTGAGTCTGCGATACATTCATTTCCTTTCGTATAACTCAACTATGCAAACACCTATAACACACGTATTGACAACACATTATTTATATCAGTCCATTTCGAATGTTGAACTTTCGAACTGGTAGCTTAGTTTCGCTTTGCAAAGCAACGAAGATACGCAACTCGATGCGGACTGTACGCAGTCACAGTTCAATGTGTTTTTAACCTGAACTTTTGTTTTCAACTCGGATTTACCATATAATTAATAATATTACAATTGTTGCTTGCTATAAATGTTATTGTTAAAACAAATGATCAAGCACATACATGTAATATACCAATATCTATTTATTTGACGTTGTGTCGAGTTCACGTACGCCATTTTCTGAGCAGGATTGTGCCTGTTAAATATTCCATGTGTAATTTGTTTTAGAAACAAAGGTGACGTATGTCCCCGACCCACGTAACTCAATATAGGGAATGTTGAATTCCTCTATTAACCCTTTACCTAACACGAAACGCAGACAACACTTCCAAACAAAATTCTTGAATAACATTTTTTTTTTCATTTTTTGTTTCAAAAACATAGGTTATGACCCCTCATTGGAACGAGCTCGAGGAGCTCGTTCCAAAGAGGGGTCATAACCTATGTTTTTGAGACAAAAATTGAAAAGTAATGAAAATTATTTGGCGATTTTTGTGAATACCGCTGATCGGTTTTGGCCGTTACGTTGGGGAAAGGGTTAAAAAAATAACCAACAATATATCTGACAAAAAAGTAAAAGTGGTCACTCCGAATTCTATTGAACTCGTTACCTAACATGGCGATCACTTCCAGCCAGCGTTATTTACAAAAATTCGACACTGCAATTCCATAATTTTGTCCCCCGAAACATTTTTTATGCCCCCTCATTGGAATGAGCTCGTCGAGATCGTTTCAATAAGGGGTCATTGGCTATGTATTTGAGGTAAAAAAAACCTGAAGTCATAAACCTTCACATGGGATGTTCGACCCCTCCACCCAACCACCTCTAATCTCCCACCTCACTTTATGAGTGTTAGTAGTATAGCTCGCACGTTTCAGGGGCCATTGGCCGGACCCCGGTGCCGGACCCCGGAAGTTACGTCATGTCACGTGACGTAGTGGCACCATGTTGTGTTGTCATGGTAACCCGCGTGAGCGGCCATCTTGTGACGTCATCTCCATAGTGATACGTGGTGTGAGTGCGCATGCGCAGCGCGTGTTGTTAGGGTGATACGTGTTTCCGTCGTCCATTTTGTATACTGGAGGCCGCCATCTTGGTTTCTATGGTAGCACGTGATTGCTATGTTACCCAATTTTTCTGCAATAAGACGGGATATGTTCGGAGGGTGTGTTCGATTGTAGAAGAGTAAATCTAATTACCACAAACAACCCAACAATCCTTCCAAATCACCAAAATCCACCCAACTTTTACTATTTCGAATTCTTACAGAATTCTCTGCTTCTATCTATATATACAATAGTTTTCGTCTATCTGGCCATGTTCCTCTGTTCTAGAGTATACTCCAGTAGCGTAGAAGAGCCTATTAGTTGGAACAGTTTACCTTATTATTACTATATTTAGCAGTTTCTGGTCTATTCTTGTTAGTTCTGACCCAATTCCGTGTACTCTTGTTGTTTCATTTATCTAGATCATTTATAACCAATCAGATTGCTTGATTTCCCATAATCTGTATATAGGGTTATCTCCCTTGTGGATAACAAAAACAGTCCCAAAGCCAATAAGCTATCGAGCAGTTACTGATAAGTCATTGCTCGAACGACTCTAAGCCCATCGAGCAAATGAGCTATCGAGCAATTGCTCGATCGAGTGACTCCTCGAACGACTCTTAGCCTCATTTCAGTATTTGAGGATACTCATGGCCCGGTATTGTATTATTTGAGGATACCTATCCCAGATATCCTTTATAAGCTAAAGAGCCAAGAGAGTAATTGCTCCATGAGCAATTGCTCGAACGACTCGAAGCTCATCGAGCAAATGTGCCTTAGAGCAATTGCTCGATCGAGTGACTCGACATACTGCTCGAACGACTTGAAGTCCATCGAGCAAATGAGCTTTAGAGTAACTGCTCGTTCGAGTGACTCCTCGAACGACTCTACGACTCATGTCAGAAAAAAGGGATTCTAGGGCCTAAAGGGATTCCGTAAGTAGGGCTTTTTCCCAAATAAGCCAAAGAGCCAAGAGAGTAATTGCTCCATGAGCAATTGCTCGAACGACTCGAAACTCATCGAGCAAATGAGCCTTAGAGCAATTGCTCGATCGAGTGACTCCTCGAACGACTCTTAGACTCATTTCAGTTTTGGGGGATACTTGTTGGACTTTACATCCGGGTACCTCTGTTGGGAAAGGTATAAAAAGGGTGTTGGTACGAAAATAAATTCATTTGTGTCCTTACCGTCGTCGAGTGAAGACATGTTACCAATTCGTTGCAGATTCTGTTCCAAGTTATTTTCAAGATCGGATAATGCTCGAAGACACGAGAAGAACCATCATCGGCTCCACTTCAGATATTGTGATAAAGAATTCTCCAGGAGCTTCACACGTAAGAGGCATGAAGAACATTACTGTCCAAGAAGAACAGAAGAGGAGAGAGAGATACTAGACTGACTGACCAGAATAAAGCACTTTTAAAATTTTTACGGGATGCTGACAAGGTGGAAATCGATGCCGTTCTACGCGCTGCTGATGAAGATTTGATTACCTGTTTATGTAAATGTGCTACCAACATCCTCGAAGATAAGATACCACTGAATTTAGCTGAATTTGATGACCTGCGAAAATACGAACATGTATAGAAGCTGCTAGCAGATGATGGAATTTCTCCAGATATAAAAAGATGTATACTACGAAAGAGTTGCTTTCTCTCGGCGCTTATCAACCCAGTCCTAGCTCTGAAAAAAGTATAAAAGGAGTGTTGGTGTAAAAATAAACTCATTTGTTCTACGACCACGAAAGAGTGAAGACATGGCAAGTACATGCGAGTACTGTGGAAAAACATTTTCTCGAAAATTTAACATGAAGAGGCACAAAGAAGAAGTTTGCCCAAACCGACAAACGGAAAAATCGAGCAACACTACAAGATTAGAAAGAAATCTAGATACACTGAGAATCCTATCTGATGCGGATCGATATGAAGCCAAGACTATGCTGAAGATGGCCAGTGATGATTTGATACAATGTACATGTGATTGTGCCTCAAACATCTTGACGGGCGCAGTACCTATAACCAAATCTGAGATGCTAAGCTGATTCCACACAAGTACGAAATCAGGAGAATTGCCTCACCAAAGACAGAACTATCTTATCGGAAAATAAGACGGATCATACAGAAAGGAGGATTTTTAGGAAAGTTGATCAAACCCGTCATCAATGCTCTGTCCGATATCCTATAAAAAGGTCGTGCTCATAAGAAATTTGTTATTTGTAATCTGACCTTCGAAGAGAGCGGACACAATGCAATCCAGCTGTGCACCAAAAATTGGTCAAGAGATTCGGACTCTGATGAATCGTCGGAACTATCAGAAGATATGGAATATGAAGAAGAAGAAGACGAAGAAGAAGACGTTTCTATGATGGGAGGTATCGTTCAAAGTGCCTTTGACAAATACCAAAACGATTTTGACAATCTCATTAATAAAATTTGCCGAAGATGGAATGAATAGTGAAGATGCAGTTGAAACAGCATATAGAGCACTTCAAAAGAATGTTAGAGAAGCCATTAGTGAGAAATACATTCACACCCTTGTGTACATTCGAAATTTTTGCAACGACTCAATTCACAAGAAAATTCAAGAAACTGCCAAGCGTCTTCGTGAAGAAGAGGATTTTGACTTTGAAGAATCCCAGAAATATGCCTTGGAAAAGCGAAGATTTCTGTTCGACAACCTTATGACAAACTACTCATTCCGAGTAGATGATGAAGAAGAAGACGATTAGAAAAGTATAAAAGGAGTGTTGGTATAAAGATGAATTCATTTCCGTTTTGCACGTCGAAGAGTGAAGATGTCTGTGTCAACAACGGTGCTCAGATTCAAAGATGACTTACATATACAGATCTTCAAGAATGATGCTGGATTAAAGCTGACTTCCCAGGAACTGACCCAAGTGAATCGTGTGGTAAATGCAGCCAAGAGAAAAAATCTAGACATGGATGCTGGTGGAAAGAAACAAAGATGTGAGGATACTGGCCGATCAGTAAACAAAAGAATAAAGACAGAACTGACTCACAATACAAACAAGAATGAAGTTACTACTGCGAACAAAGTTTCTACAGAAACAAAGAAAGATGTTTCCTCTAAGAACGAAGTTTTTACTGAAGACAAGAAAAAGATGCCAGCTCCCATAAAGAAAGAAGTTTCCACTAAGAACGAAGTTTCTACTGCGAAAGAAGTTACCACTAAGAATGAAGTTTCTACTGAAGTCAAGAAAAAGATGCCAGCTCCCATAACGAATGAAGTTACCACTTCGAATGCAGTTACTACTGAAGCTAAGAAAGATGTTTCCATTCAAACCACAAATGAAGTTACTACTAAGAAGACTGAAGTTACTACTATGAAACAGCTAGAGAAAGAGGAACCAAAAGATGCCAGATAGGAAATTAAAGCAACCAACAAAGCTAAGTTAACAATTGAGAGAATGTGTTTTATCAAGAACCTAGCCGTGCAATGGGAAGAAGCTTCAACCCACAAGAAGATGAAATGGTCAGCCCATGCAAGAAGAACTACAGAGAGAAATGCCTTGAGACATTGAATTGTATACTTGAATAAAAATGAAATGTTATATATATTGTTGTTTGTTTTTTATCTACTACCCCAACAGAAGTACCCGGATGTAAAGTCCAACAAGTATCCCCCAATACTGAAATGAGTCTAAGAGTCGTTCGAGGAGTCACTCGATCGAGCAATTGCTCTAAGGCTCATTTGCTCGATGAGCTTCGAGTCGTTCGAGCAATTGCTCATGGAGCAATTACTCTCTTGGCTCTTTGGCTTATTTGGGAAAAAGCCCTACTTACGGAATCCCCTTAGGCCCTAGAATCCCTTTTTTCTGACATGAGTCGTAGAGTCGTTCGAGGAGTCACTCGAACGAGCAGTTACTTTAAAGCTCATTTGCTCGATGGACTTCAAGTCGTTCGAGCAGTATGTCGAGTCACTCGATCGAGCAATTGCTCTAAGGCTCATTTGCTCGATGAGCTTCGAGTCGTTCGAGCAATTGCTCATGGAGCAATTACTCTCTTGGCTCTTTAGCTTATAAAGGATATCTGGGATAGGTATCCTCAAATAATACAACACCGAGCCATGGGTATCCCCCAATACTGAAATGAGGCTAAGAGTCGTTCGGGGAGTCACTCGATCGAGCAATTGCTCGATAGCTCATTTGCTCGATGGGCTTAGAGTCGTTCGAGCAATGACTTATCAGTAACTGCTCGATAGCTTTTTGGCTTTGGGACTGTTTTTGTTATACACAAGGGAGATAACCCTGCTACAGATTATGGGAAATCAAGCAATCTGATTGGTTATAAATGATCTAGATAAATGAAACAACAAGAGTACACGGAATTGGGTCAGAACTAACAAGAATAGACCAGAAACTGCTAAATATAGTAATAATAAGGTAAACTATTCCAACTAATAGGCTCTTCTACGCTACTGGAGTATACTCTAGAACAAAGGAACATGGCCAGATAGACGAAAACTATTGTATATATAGATAGAAGCAGAGAATTCTGTAAGAATTCGAAATAGTAAAAGTTGGGTGGATTTTGGTGATTTGGAAGGATTGTCGGGTTGTTTGTGGTAATTAGATTTACTCTTCTACAATCGAACACACCCTCCGAACATACCCCGCCTTATTGCAAAAAAATTAGGTAACATAGCAATCACGTGCTACCATAGAAACCAAGATGGCGGCCTCCAGTATACAAAATGGACGACGGAAACACGTATCACCCTAACAACACGCGCTGCGCATGCGCACTCACACCACGTATCACTATGGAGATGATGTCACAAGATGGCCGCTCACGCGGGTTACCATGACAAGACAACATGGTGCCACTACGTCACGTGACATGACGTCACTTCCGGGGTCCGACACCGGGGTCCGGCCAATGACCCCTGAAACGTGCGAGCTATGCTACTAGCGTTTTTGTTCTGTTATTCAACTAAAAGCATGCTGTTGTAATACTTACAATATCCTATTGCCGTCGTATTCAACCCAACGCCACAAACCCAACAAACTAAATGAGAGGATAAAATCTTTTCTCGTATCACAGCTCCGATTCAAAACATGTAAGTTTCCTATTTTTTTCGGTGTGTTCTTTGTCGTTTTGAAACTGTGTCAATCGCTTGACGGAGAACTTTATAGGACCGTTTTTAACCCTTTACCTAACATGAAAAGCAGACGACACTTGCAAAAAAAAAAACTCTTGAATAACTATTATTTTCATATTTTGTCTCAAAAACACAGGTTATGATCCCTCATTGGAACGAACTCGACGAGCTCGTTCCAAAGAGTGGTCACAACCTATGTTTTAGAGACAAAAAAATGAAAAAAATAATGAAAATTAATTGGCGATTTTTGAGAATAGTGCTGGCCGTTTTTGACCGTTACGTTAGGTAAAAATTTAAAGAAGCTTAAATGCTGTTGACTTTAAAATTGTCGCGAATATTACGCATCGAAATCATTCTGCCGCATTAGTTGTCGAGTAGATCTCCAACTCAAAACATGTATCTTATTCTTTCCGTACTGTATAGCCCACGTAGACGCCAGAAACCATTTCGCCTGATTACGACGGGCACCACCATTCAACAAAACGAACACCCAAAAACGTATTCATCGCTCGAGCAATAGTGTTATCACAATGACGTCGCAGTTTGGTGCAATTTTGGCAACCATGACAACTTGCCTTTTACTTCTTGCAACCGTGACTTCTCCTCCAATACCCCAACCCAAGGTTCGCTAAAAGAGGCTCGTTCGGGGCATGTTTTTTTACCGATGAGATGGCATTAGCGGATCAAACTCTACCCTTAATTCTCGATTGATCAAAATTTTAAAAAAATATATGCCTTCTTAGTTCAAGTAACTTATGTTTTCGTAAGTGTGTGGAACTGTAGATATATAGATCTGGGGTTGGCTGTCTTCCTGACATTCCCTGTGGTGTGTCTGTGGATTGCATGGATACAAGTAAATATAAGAAATTGGTAATGATGAACGAGTTATATGCACGTTGGTGATGAGGGCGTGGTGAGGTAGAATGGGCGTTTAACACGTGTTATCGATAATGGATGAAAAGATACTATATAAATATATCGTCCTTCCACCCAGCATCGACCACAGAAGTGTATATGTATACATACATAGACACACATATACATATATATGTGCATGTGTACGCGTGCGCACAAGTGGGCAAGTATATTTATGTAGTGGCCTATAAACCTATATGTGGGCTCCGCAAAGTAGAATGTGATTTAGTAATGGCGATTACAGTCCTTGCAGTTATTATCGTTACAGTTTACTTCACAGGGATATTCTTCCAACATTTGTCTTATTTGAACGTTCACTATTATTTTCTGTCTGAACCCATTTAAAAACAAGAAAATGGCGCTTTACTGGTAGCAGTTAACATTTCAAACGTTGTCAGTAGGCACATGGAACACATTGGAACTCAAGAGACGAACTGTACATCAGTTCAATTATATTCAAATTCAAATCAATAAAAATGGCCGAAGTTATTAAAATTTTGTTCATTTTAACATTTAACGTCATTTAACTCGTTAACGCAGAATTATTTGACAAGTTAACGTGTTAAGGAAAAAATTAACTCCTCCCAGCACTGGCGCCTTCATCATTATTTAATGTTCAATAACTTTGTTCTGTTCCCTTGATCAACAGTGTGTTCATCGTGGCACATGCCTATTATACAGACACTGCCCTTTCCATGAATATAAAACTAAAGGATGTAAGATTTGCTATCTTTTTACTGGGAAGAATAAAAACTTAAAAATTACTGTAAAAACGCATTCGCAAAAAAGAGGCATAGTGGACGGTTACAAAGTTGCTTCTAATTGGCTTGCCATAAAAGCCAAGTTTCTTTTGTAACTTTTAATTATTTACTTATTGGGGTTTAACGACACTTTCGACAGCCAGGGTGACCTCGTGTCGGACAGTTTTACGGGCGGAGAAAGCCGGAGTACCCGGGGAGAACCGCCGAGCAACAGCGAGCAACTGTCAGACTGCCCAACATACTAACTCCACACAAGCAGGGATAGCATTGGTTAAAGACAAGTGCACCATCGACGTGCTGTAAGCCTTAGTACACAACGCCATCGTGCCCCCACGTGGGCAATTGGGATGAAGTGTCTTGCACAAGGACACATCGCGGTTTACGCAGTGGGTTTCGAACCGAGGACCTCTCGGCTTGTAGCTTGTATCTCTACCTACCTCTACCTAACTGAGACACTCCCATTGAAACTTTTAACCCTTTACCCAACGTAACGGCCCAAACCGGCCAGCGCTATTCTCAAAAATCGCCAATTCATTTTCAAAATATTTTCATTTTTTGTCTCAAAAACATAGGTTATGACCCCAACGAGGGGTCATAACCTACGTTTTTGAGACAAAAAATGAAAAAATTTAGTTATTCAAGAATGTTTTTTGCAAGTGTCGTCTGCTTTTCATGTTAGGTAAAGGGTTAATAAAAGAATACAACAGAGAGATCAGATAGTTGTCTGTTGTTTTCGTTTATTAAAGTAACAGAAGGAAACGTCGCTTTATTTTCTACTGATGTCATAGGTGTAATGTTTTCTCAACAATTATGTGCTTCTTAATTGGACTTTCCCAGCCCGTCTAATAGGTTCAGGGAGATGACTTTAAAGTCGATTTTCCCGACGAAATAAATCAGCGATGGATACGTAGGGATGCTTTCTATCGCCAATTTCGGCTCAGAATCAGATGGCCTAGCTCCATCAGAGAAACTTTTAAATCCATTGCGAGCTTATCGTCAATTTCTGCCTTTTTTGAGACTTCCGTGACATAACATGGAACATCTTAATGTAAATCTCTAGCCGATTTTAATGGATTTGTTTCATTCAAGAACATATTGGTCATAAGCCATGATTATTGTCCATTATTTCTCGCCAGCTACTACAAGGATGCATAAGAGGGATTGTTGGTAAACGTCGTTTGTTGATGAGCCCGAGGTCTCTCTTCCCAACATTCCTGACTTATATCGTCATGAAAATCGACTTTCGAAAAAGTTATCCCCCTTGAAATTATTAGATAAATGCGGAAGGTTCGAAGTGATTGTTGAGAAAATACCTATGAGATCAGTAGAAAATTAAGCCAAGTTTGCTTTTGTTACTTTTGATAAATGTTTATGTTTATTAAAAGTAATAAAAGAAAACTTGGCTTTTTATGGCAAGCTCATAGAAGCAACTTGTTCACAGATAATCCGTCATTAAGAATATCACTCAGTATCACATCAGTCAACACTGTCCACTTTGACTCTTTGTTCAACGAATGTATTGTTACAGTAATTTGCGAGTGTGTGTTCTCGTGAAAAAAATAGCAAATCTTACCTCCTAGACATTTATATTTATGGAAAGGACAGTGTCTGTATTATATGTTACGATACGCACACTGTTGATATAATTAGCAGAAAAAAGGGAACAGAACATCAAAAGATAGGGCAAACGTCGTTTTCTTATTTTTAGATGGGTTTCTACAGAGAATAATAGTCAAACGTTCTAACTGATGGGGAAACTGTAAAAACCCAGTTTCTGTGTTCTTTTACTACTCTACAGGGAAAAGCCGTAAGTTTGTGAAATGATGCACACAGCGATCATACAAAATCGGTAACATTTCGACATTTCGATTTTTATATGAAACTCCCATAACCTTAGAAATAATGTTCTGACAGCGCCAGTGGCGGCGCTACGGGGGGGGGGGGGGGGGGGAGGCATTCCCCCCCAAACGAAGGCTTTGCCCCCCCCGCCCCAGTTGCCCCCCCCCCCCACCATCTCGCATGCATTTCCATCCACCCTCACACACAAACACATTCAGTCACTCTCTCTCACACACACACACACCCCTCTCTTTTTTTATTCCCAATAATTTCCCATACACACTTAGCCCAAAGCCTCAGGCTAGCTGATGAACACATCCAGGCAGTAGAGATTTAAAGACTCGGATGCAGATACTTATAAGTTATAATTAAGTTATGAGCCAACAAAGGCATGTCTATCCATATCCCTTGTCTAAAAAAATTCATGGATTTCGCATTATGACAGACGGGCATTATCTCCCTTGCACTGTTCAATTATTTGAAGTCTCTCTCTCTCTCTCTCTCTCTCTCCTCTCTCTCTCTCTCTCTCTCTCTCTCTCTCTCTCTCTCTCTCTCTCTCTCTCTCTCTCTCTCTCTCTCTCTCTCTCTCTCTCTCTCTCTCACGCACAGACCCACCAGACGCGGATCCAGGATTTTTTGAAAGGAGGACCGCTAATTACCATTACATTTAGTCGAAACTTGGACCCAAAGTCCGTAAAATAATTTTTTGGTTTGGTACGTCCACAGGACGTACCAAACCAAAAAAGTATTTTACGGACTTTGAGTCCAAGTTTGGACTACCTCATAACAAAGTAATGATATGATTCTTTACGTATTTGCCCCCTTCATGGGAGTCTGCCCCCCTAGTCCCCCCCCCCCCCCCCACAAAAAAATTTCTGGCGCCGCCACTGGACAGCGCTAGGAAATTAAGGGGAGTTAACTTTTCTGTAAATCGTTTCCAATGATAAAAATATTGTCAGCCAGGGCTATACATGATCTGATAACATGAACTCTGAATAACTAGACATAATTGACATGGGTTACAGAGGGTGTTGTTACGTCTACTAATAGAACTCTCACTGTATTGATAAGGAATGAGGGCACGACTAAAACCTCATACCCATGACAGCAACAGGGTATTCTTGTTACCATAAACTAGTACATAGTGCTGTAAAACGGTTATATTATGATGACTTTCTTCGAAAACAGCAATCCGAAAAATATTTAAACTATTTAGTGTTATTATATGCATTCTTATAGGTATCACAGTACTAAATATTTTCCCATAGGCTATATTATAACATACAGGCGAAAAAAATATATGATCGCATCACTTTCATTTTGGAATTCAAATATCTTTGTCAGTCCAGCCCTTCAATAACTTTTACTGACACAAAAATAGGGGACATGCAACAAATAAGAGAGAAAAACTCAGAGGAAGGGAAGTTCTGGCCACGTGCACATATTTATCAGGGAATTCTCAACAAAAAATAAACCAAAAGTCAATTGAATTTTTTAGGTTCAAATGTCATCAATGGGGACGCGGTGGCTCAGTTGGTAGAGGTGCAGACTGTAAGCCGAGAGGTCCTCGGTTCGAATCCCACCTGCGGCAACCGCGTTGTGTCCTTGGGCCCATGTGGGGGCACGGTGACGCTGTGTACTAAGGCGTACTGCACGTCGATGGTGCACCTGTCTTCAACCAATGCTAACCCTGCTTGTGTGGAGTTAGTATGTTGGGGAGCTGACAGTTGCTCGCCGTTGCTCGGTGGTTCTCTCCGGGTACTCCGGCTTTCTCCACCCGTCAAACTGTCGTGGTCATGATTAGCCATTGTGCAGAAATATGTGAGCTTAAACACCAATAAATAAATAAATAAATGTCATCAAATCACCCTCTGTATTTATCTGAAATATTCTACAATAATACAAGATATCAGTAGAATGCTTCAAATGTTTATTGAAACAAAATATTTTCCCAAGTCTGTTTAGTTTCAGAGATTGCGTCATTTCCGAGTGCAACCTTTTTAGATAAGAAATGAAAAATTACACTTATTCAAGAAATTTTTTTATCAAATTTGTTATTTTATTTTATTTTATTAGGATTTAACGACACCTTCAATAGCCAGGGTCACCTCGTGTCGGAAAGTTTTACAGGTGGAGGAAGCCGGAGTATACGAAGAGAACCACCGAACAACGGCGAGCAACTGCCAGACTTCTCTACGTACTAACTACACGCTAAAAACTAAAGTGTTAAAAACTACACTTGAAGTGCTGTATTTAACACTTACTAAGTGCTGAACTTGCACTTTGTTCAAGTGTAGATATCCCAGAACTTGACAGGTGTTACAATAATACCACTTGACAAGTGTAATGTCGCGACACTTAAAAGGAAACAACGCGGATGACGCGGATCAGGCTCGAACTCTGGAGCCTGATCCGCGTCATCTGCGTTGTGTCCTTTTAATTATGTATCCACCAAGCGCAAATTCTGGAAGAACCACCAATGCTAGACACATGGGAAGTGCCATCCATTCAAGTTTCAGATGTCTGACGATTGTAATGTCTAAGTGCTTAAAGCATTGCACTTTGATTGTTAAAATCAAACCCTAAGAGTTAGAATGGGTTTAACACCTTGAAAGTGTCAGTTTTAACACTTTAGTTTTTAGTGTGTACATACAAGCAGGGTTAGCATTGGTTGAAGACAAGTGCACCACTGACGTGCAGTACGCCTTAGTACATAGCGCCACCCTGTCCCCACGGGGGCATTCGAGATTAAGTGCTTTGCTCAAGGACACAACGTAGTTACCACTGGCGGGGATCGAACCGTCGACCTTTCGGTTTGAAGTCCAATTCCGTAACCACTGAGCCACCGCGCTACCATCAAATGTCGTCTGCTCGTGGTATTAAGTAAAGGACTAAAATATATTGCCTATTTGACGCCATCCCCGTAAGCATGTTCAAATATCGTTTTAAATAGATACACATTTTTTTTTTGCTGAGAGCTCTTAAAAAGATCAGTGTCAGGTATGAAAATTAGAATCGTCGGGAAATCTGAACCACTTCATATTTTTTCCTCAGCCTGATCGAAAATCTCTACAAGGAAATATACGTTTTCACGAGTGAATGACAGTATGTCTGTTTATCATATGACTTCGCCGTATTCTCGGCTTATTATCGTTTTAGATTTTCGATAAATATTAATTAGTGCTTCGTAACACCTTCATTCATTTCAAAAGAACACTTTCTGATTGGCTGTCAAATGATCTGTGTCAAATTAATGCGCGCGTAAATAGAACTATTTCAAAACATCAACAAAGTCACGACACCTGATTTTATTTGTTAGATAGATATAGATAGAGGAATCAATAAATTCACTTCGAATATTAAACAACAAAAAGTATAATTCCAATCCAGACTCATTGTTCATAAAAGATAAAATATTGAAGATCACCGACTTGTACAAACTACATGCCTGTCTATTTATGTTTGATTGGAAAAATGGAAAACTTCCAGAATCTTTCGAACATTATTTTACTTCCCCAATCTCTCAATTACACATGAGTACAAGGCAATCGGGACTGGTACGTATCAACAAAACCCGAACAAAGGCTTTAGATAGGCTGCCCTCATATGCCTTTCCGAAAATCTGGAACGAACTGGACCCTGAAGTGCGAAAGGTAGAAAATAGAAAAGAATTTAAATAGAAGTTAAGAACAAAATTTCTGTCCTCATATCAAGAAAGCTATCAGTATGACAACCCATAATGTCCTGACTGTTACACTTCACAGTAAGGGTTGCCACACCGATAACCTAAATAACTTAAGTATCCCAAACTGTCGCCACATCGAGGACTTATTATGTATAATATTGTGTCATTGTGTTTTTCTTGACTGATGAACAATACTTGAGCCGTGCCATATTTGTTTTCTAAATTTAACCACAACCCAGTTTGATAACCATAATAATACCAGATTAGCACAGAGAGGTAGGGATACCCACTATCACATTCACCATTAGCCACCTTTTTGAACCTGGAAACTCGTCCATCTACAGAAATAGATTAATGGGGTACGTAACCGAGTCAAAGTTGCAGTTCTACTAGCTACTCACAAGTATCCAAACTAGTAGCTCTTTCTATCAAAGATTAATGCGCAGAGCACGTAGTCAGTGTTGGAGTTAAATGTATTACGGGAGTGACAAGTAGACAGCCAATCTGGCTATGCCATCTCCCAACGGTATAGACTAAATATCATTTTCTAGTTATCTATTTGTATTTTATAGTCAAATATGTAATTGCCTGTAAACTATACCGTTAAATAAAATATCTATCTTCATTTCAAAAGAACACTTTCTGAATGGCTATCAAATGACCTGCGTCAAATTAATGCGCGCGTAAATAGAACTATTTCAAAACATCAACACAGCCACGATACCTGATTTTATTTGTTATAAACATTCACCAAAATCCCAATGATAAGAAATGTATAAATACTTGAAAATTGGTATTTATAACACCGAATTGTGGAACTATAATTCGTCACGACTATGACGTGCAGCTGTGACGCGTCTCAGTCAAATGCGAGACGTTCAAAGGTGAATTCTTTAACCTTTAACCCTTCTTTCTATCTAAAAGATGTGTTTTGGGGTAACTGTGATGTCATGTGATAAATAGAATATGAAATTCGTGTTTTGGTCATACTTTATTTATGAAACTCGTCTATGAATTTCCCGTTTTGCCGAGCCAGAGGCTCGGCAAAACGGAAAATTCTTAGACTCGTTTCATAAATAGGATATGTCCAAAACCACTCATTCCATATTCCCTATATCACCTATCTGTTCTTCTCTTTTATCATATTTTAGGTGAAATATGAGACACTTAAAGGCATTTGGAGAAACGAGGCTGCTGAGAAGGAAAAAGCACTCGACGCAAAGAAAGAACAGTTGGAGCAAAAATACAACTACGACAAAGATTCAAAGGATAAAATAAATGAAATAGATCATCTTAGGAATGAACTCATAAACGCCAAAAACGAGTGCATAGAACATAATGCTACTATCAGAGCATTAAATTCAAAGATAACAGATATGGAAGAGAAGTATAAAAACGAACTCTCCATTCAAACAAAGTTCAACATGGCCAACGATCATGGAATGGATGTTATAAATAAAAGATTTGATAACCTGGAGCGGACACACACTGAAGTGTTTTCCAAATTAATGGACACATTGGGTGTCGAAGAAACTAAGAAAGATGAACGTATTCGCGGCGCGCGAGGTGTGGACGAGTTTGCTCACATCAGAATTAACCACGAAAGAATAATGAGCAAAATTAAGTATTACCATGATATTAAAGAACAATACGAACATTTATTGGACGAAACAAACTGGGGGTGGTAGCACATCTTGGTTTCAGCCCAGAAAATTCCTCGAGTCCGGGTATTCTGAAAGCATACAAAGAATTCATAATACAGAATGAGGAAACACTCCAGACACTGAAAGATAAAGTAGATAGGTGTGGTACTCTGCTTAATGAACAACAGGATCGAATAGATGATCTCACAGGCAAGGACACGACCAACAAGCGTGTGGCAGTAGGCGCATCTGTGTGGCAAAGTGCCATCATGAATGTGATGAGAACACAGCTGAATGAATTGAAGGCGCGATATAATCTCCGCGAGTCGGAACTTTCCATTGTTAAATCGGAGTTATCCAAAGCCAAAGCGTTGATCAAACAGTTAGAAAAGAATGAAAAACCTGAAACAAAACTGTTTGATCTCGAAAAGACACGCATCGTTTCCAAAACAACATCACCAGTTCGACTGGTGCATCATCATTCACGCAAGATGGCTGATGATGTGGCTCGGATGCAGATAGACTCCAACACTGCAACCCTTCCACCGATATCGAATAGATCTCCGTCGCCTGTAAAAGAGAGGGTGAGACAATCTCACAGCAGACCGACAACGAACTTAACTCCCCAAGAGCAAAGAAGCTTCGAATTACACAACTGTTTCCCTTCAAATTTAATGATCAGAACCAAACGAATATTAGCAATGGACTGGGTGATCTTAGGGCACTACACAATCGACAGAAATTTCAACAGGCTGTTATCAAACGTTGAGTAATTTGGCAATTATACGACAACTTTTTAATTTAGATTCTTCTTAATGGATAAAGAAACTCTACGATGTTTTGTTCCAGAACGGCTAACGTCGCTATCATTAAAACAACTAACTCTTCCATATAAATATATATAGACAAGTATTAGTTTGCAATTGTATACTTCACACTGCGTATGACACATGTATTGTACAAGAAGGAGCCCCTAGAAAATGACCGATTGGGACAAGCAAGAAGTAAACCCGATTGGGTAGGCTCAAGTCACGATTGATAAAATATTCCAGCTACATCACCTAGGCATGTCTTCGTTGAAGACATGCCTTGATGATGTAGTTGGACTATTAGTCAGAAAATTTATTTATTTATTTATTTATTTATTTATTTATTTATTTATTTATTTGAGTTTAAGGGGTCTTTCAACAGCCAGGGTCACCTTTCGTCGAGCAGTTTTACGGGTGGAGGAAGTCGGAGTACCAGGAGAGAACCACTGTGCCAGGACGAGCAAATGTCAGACTCCCCAACGTATTAATTCCACACAAGCAGGGTTAGCATTGGTTGAAGACAATCGACGTGCAGGTCGCCTTAGTATGCAGCGCCAGCGTGCCCCTTGTGAGCAATCGGGATTAAGTGCCTTGCCCAAGGATACAACGCAGTTACCCCTGGTGGAGATCGAACATTAGTCAGTCTGGTTTATAGCCTGAGACTAAGAGTTCTTGGATATTTGTTTGTGGGTAAAAGCATTTAATGGTTGTGAAGGGTGTACCTCCCCTTTTTCTTGCTCTTTTAGCATGCATTGTACTTCAAATCGATCAGGTCGGACACCCAGCAGCACGAATCGGATACCACAGACCACCATTTGTATGACCGACTGTGTGTGAGTATGACGTAAGTCCAAGAATCAAATCCATTCTCATACAAAAGTACACGATTACTTTCAAGAACGTACCGTTCTCTAAGACTCCAATCTAGACAGAAATGTTCCGAATGAAAAGATTGTTGGAAGAGTGTCCACCATCTACAGTTAAAACTAGAAGTCCTGTCATGAAATGCGCACAAATAGCACGTCGATCTGCACGTTAATCTACGCGTTATGACCACCATAGTAAGGCTATCAAATTCTGTAAATGTGGCCTATGCACAAGCAATGTTTTCAATGCAACCCGGAGGTCCATTGGCAGAAATACTACCTATGTTTTCTATGAGTAACCAGGAGAACCTGCCGTGCTTTGGATGCCATTCGATATGACAATTGCGCGCAATTCCTACGCGCGATTAAGCCTAGATAAGCGCACAGTTCGTGACGGGACTTCTAATTTTAACTGTAGTTACGCCCCTCTGTACACAACGAAATCCTCTGGGTGGATGAGAAGACGTCAACCGAAAGGTAGTGAAGAGAAAGATGTATGATGCATACTATATATCGAGACAGTCCTGGCCAGCGTTGAAGATATCGTAGTGATAAGGACCCCTACCTCTAAGTGATAAGGGGAACTGGTAATTCTTAGGCCGCTGCGAAGCTTCGAGATTCGATTCGATTTCGAATCTTAAGTTGATATTCGGTTCTATTCGATTCGATTCGAAATCGACTGGCCGAAACCTTTCCTTTCGAATCTTTAAACGGCAATATAGCTTGGTGTCAGTCATTGTTATCGTCTCACAAAACGTGTAGCTCAGATGGTATTTGTACGAAATTAATGCGGAAAATAAAGACAGAGTGTCGTTTCATCTATATTAACACAAATAGCATTAGAGCCATGCCACCTCCCATGCAAATTCCAGTCTTACTAGGCTCTCTCTATCACTTTTGGAAACAAAGTTAAAGTTTTTCCAAACAATGTTGATGATGAGCTGTTGCTAGCGGCTAGTCCTGTGCGGTGCTTGGTATTGGTAAGTCTCGCATCCGTTCCTGGGTAATATTCCAGCTACATTATCAAGGCACACCTTCATGATGAGCGAAGCCACCCAAACCGTCCCCCAGCCGAACCGTCCCCTGGATTTTACGTCCAAACTGTCCCTCCGATATTTTACCCAAACCGCCCCCCCCCCCCCCCCCCCCCCCACTCCCCAAACCGTCCACTGGCCGAACCGTCCCCCGATATTTCACCCAACCCGTCCCCCGATATTTTACCCAAACCGTCCCCGATATTTCCCCCAAGTCCATATTTTACCAACAGTCCCCCGATATTTTACCCAAACCATACCCCGATATTTCCCCCAAGCCCATATTTTACCAACAGTCCCCCGATATTTTACCAAAAACCGTCCTCTACAAAATAACAACAAAGCGTCACAAAGTATTATAGACATTTGTCTTTATTTTTTTCAGTAATATCACGTTACGGTTTGGGTAAAAATATCGGGGGACGGTTCGGCCAGGGGACGGTTTGGCTGGTATTCATGATGAGTAGTAGATGTCCAACATCCACTACTATGATGTACCTGGAATATTTTATCAGTCGGAG